>MKEJ01089617.1:0-15184 GCA_001753735.1 Embelia ribes
TTTTTTTTAAAAAAAAAAACATTTACTTGACAATATAAAGTACTAATTATTTTGTCAGAAAAACATGTGGTGTTTTCTAAGTTACCTTGCAATTTCAATGGACAATATAATGCTTTCCAACCTGGAAAGTAAGTTGCGTTTATGTTAAAGATATGTAAACCATGTTCCCTGCCAAACTCTTCACCTAACTCAAATTCAATCGGTACTTAGTATTTGTTACATCTATAAGGCTCAAATTTTATTTTATTTTTTGAAAAATTGAACTGTGTTTTGTTGTCCAGCTTTTAATTTAAGCGCTTTTGCTATTTTGATCAAAAAAATGGAATTACGAATGCATCAAACTTTTTATTTTAAAACTGTAACCAAACAAGTTTTGTTTCCAAATAAATTAGCATGGTGATGACACAATCATTTACTAAAAGCATCCCATTAAAGATGTATTGTTGCCTTATTTGGGTCCCTATAGAACAAAATTGGTGCACATAATAAGATATTAAAAATATAAAAAAGATTCACGCTATCGACAAGCTACATCAGGTACGTTCATCCTATTTTTAGGAAAAAGATCAAAATACGAACGCAACGGTATGGGTATTTGTAAAATTTCTTGACTTAATTTTCTACACATCAGTGTACTCAAAATAGAGTGCACAATCTCTATTTAGAACAAAATTATAATAATATTTTCTGTAACATTCTCTAGGTATGCAAAAAGTTAGTATTTACATCAAATGAAACAAAGCAAAACAAATGGAACACCAATAAAAGAACTCATAGAAAACCATTCTTCAGATCCAACCACCACCCCAACATGTGCTCTTTAATTTTTTGTCTCACTTAGAAAAACATATCAATGTACTATGAACCAATCCAATGAACCAAATTAAGAAAACAAAAACTCAAAAATCAACTCAATGATTTACAACAATCACCTGCCAACAAGAATTGTATCAGACCAAGATAGGGACATTGAAGATGAAATAGAGTTTCTAATTTGCTCAAATGTTGGGTGTGAGCTATTCTTTTGGAAACTATGTGTGTATTCAGACCACATCTCCCTTGATTTCCTTCTATCAAGCAACCGTACATCCATATCCTCGGTTTCGGACTCGTCCCCTTCGACCCTCCCTTCCAAAATCTTCGCCACCTGTCTCATCGTCGGCCTAGACCCCGGGTCAGGATACGAGCACAAAAGCCCTAAATGCAACACCTTTTCAACTTCCTCCTCGTTTACCCCGCCTCTAGCACGTAATCTCTCATCTAGGGCCTGACCCAATTCCCCTCGGCTCATCAATTCCCATACCCATTCAACCAAAGGCGGTTTACCTTCCTCTATGGGCCTCCTCCCACACATTACTTCCAAAACTAAAACACCGAAACCAAAAACATCGGTTCTATCTGAGGCCCGGCCTGTGCGAACCACTTCAGGGGCCATGTACCCAATCGTCCCCACGACCCTAGTCGTGCTCGCCACTTGGCCATGGTCGTGCATACGGGCTAATCCAAAGTCACCCAATTTTGCACTCATTTCTTTGTCTAGTAACACGTTGCTTGCCTTGATATCCCTATGTAACACTTTTGATTCCCAACCCTCGTGCAAGTAAAATACCCCTGAAGCCACGTCTTTCAAAACCCGAATCCTATCTTCACAACCCAACATTTTTTTGACGTCACAATCATATATCCTCTTATCCAAGCTCTCATTTTCCATGTAATCATACACCAAAATGAATGTTCCCTTTTCTTGCTTACACCAACCTCTTAACCCAACTAAATTTCGATGCTTTAACCTTCCAATGCTTGAGATTTCCGCTAAAAACTCTCTCATACCATTACTCGTCTCGTGAGAGATTCTCTTCACCGCCACCTCGACCCCTCCTTGCATCACTCCTTTATAGACTTTCCCATTTCCTCCTCTTCCAATCACATTTTCATCCGAAAATCCATTAGTTGCCACTTCGATTTCTTTGTAAGCTATCCTATGAGGCCAATACTCAAACTCCCAATCCTCCATTTCTTCTCGTACCCTCTCTTTCCTTCTCTCTCTCCGAGCCCAAACCAAAGCCAGCACAACACAAGAAATGACGACCAAGAAAATCCCCACTGTTATACCCGCCATGAACCCTTTTGATTGAAAAATCGAATCTTTAGGCAGCTCAAAAGACGGTAAACCACTAGTTATCAATGCTTCGCTTAACGAAAAATTCGAATTACTAAAACTCCAACCCAAAATCCGATGTGCCTCGACTAATTTACCAGTCGACGCAGTGAAACCTACATACATCTCATCCTCGAAAACTTGAGAAAGATTAATCGGAACACTCAATAACGGCCGATTAGGCCTTTTCATCCCCACAACAACCATAGTAACATTGATAATAAAATCATCATAGTCAATCCAAACTTGATAATTTTTACCATTATTGAGCTTCAATTCCTCAAGTGATAACTCATCATCATCCTTATAATACCCTGCATCATAAGAAGCCACAGATGTTAGTGAATTTACATCAATCCCAACATGATTGTCATTAATATCCCCGAACTCCTCGTTTTTGAAAACATCAAATTCCACCCCGAAAACATGATTCGACGAGTTCCCGGTATTCGTCCGGTTCAAAAACCCTAAATTTTGAGCCGAATTAGCCGATTGAATCCCGGTATAGGGAACAAACAAGAACACTATCCCGTGGCCCGGGAGAGTGTTTTCAAAAGGGGCCATGGAGAAGATAAAAGAGGTCGAAAACCGAAGAACTTTCGATGTTTTGGGATCCTTAGTGGGTATTTTTGTAGGGTATAAAGCTCTTCCAATAGCAAAACTGGTGCGGTTTGTCAAGGTTAAGGTTCTAGATTCAACCTGAGCGATTCCGTAGAGAGAGAGATCAGAGAGATGAAACCCATTATAGAGGAGGTCGATTGGGGAAGTGGGTCGGAGAGAGATGAGCAGGAGAGAGACGAGAGAGACGAGAGAGATTTGGTGGTGAGGTTTCATCATTGAAGCAGAGGAGCTGTAAAAAACAGAGGAGGGTTTTAATGGAGAAAGAAAAATAATAATTAGTTCTGGGGGGGATTTATTTATTTTTTGGGATTAAAACTCCCTCCTTTTTTTTTTTATCTAGTTTCCTATCATGTCTTTAAAATTTTTATTTTTTTCCAAAATAATTTGTATGATAAATCAATTTAATTTATAAAGATTTTTTTCAAATTTTATTTAGAGATAAAAAGAAAAAAACATTTCTTAGTACCAATACAAAATATTATTTATATAAAATAATTCTAAATAAATTTCGGTTGGTAGTTATTGTTATAAATTATTTAAAATAACATGACTGGACCGTTGAAAAGGACATAATTTCAATCCTATTTTGTTATTAGTAGAAAAAGTCATGTTGGATAAGGAAGCATTAATTTCATGATCTTTTTCATTACTGTTTTGTCAACTTCGCACTTGGGAATGCCATTAGTTTTGTGGCTTGAAATTTTTTTGCTCTGTCAACAGATAATTTAATATAATTAAAATTAATATTCCTTTTGTCCTTATTAATAATAGTCAGATTAATTTTTGGAAATTTAATGAGTTTTTGCTGATACATCCTTTATGGTATATGGAAAAAAGTGTTTTAAAAATACAGATTAAATTCAATTAAATAAGGCAAATGATAAATTGTTCCTTTTATTTCTCAATAAGAGAAGTCAATTTTAAATATGGAAAGTAAGAATAGGGACAATGGAGTTGAGAGGACTTTTCTCATTCCTTTTTATTGACGCTGGAGAATAATTATTTTTTCAATTTTACTCGTATTATCTTAATTAAATATTAAATATTTTTATGCAATTTAAGCTTTAATTAAGAATATTTAGATACAATATACTTATTTTTTATTAAATTAAAATTATTTAATGATCTCATAAATTCTGTTGCATTAATCTATTCATTTCAAAATGAAGGGAAGTCGTGAAAAAATTAAATACCCATAGTTGATACTGACTTGCAATGACAAAAATCAATTGCAAAACTTGTTAGAATTTTATAAATGTGGTCTTGTTTATTTGTTACTATTGTTTTTAATTTTCTTCGGTATATTAAAACATTCTCATTTCACTACACCGATTTCAAAAGCAATTACTTACCCCTTGAAGTCATTGACTCGTTATTTTACAAAGATTATGTTGATTTTTGATTTATTAAAATGCATGTACTATAATTGTACGGATTGTTTGGTTGACTCTTTAACCTAAATTTTTTATGTTTTATTATTGTTTAAAAGAGGCACTGTATTAGTCAACTCATTTTATAAGGTGATTTTTTATTTTTTTTTAATTTACTGTTCTGGCCTTAAAATGCTGAAATTTTTAAACTGAATCTATCTAAAAAAAATCTTAAAGACTAAAAAAAAAAAATATCTAAGTTATTGATTATGTGCATCAACATCTCCAATAGCTTCAAAAGTACCAAGGGCATTGCACGGGCCTTTTTTATTAAATTTTAGAATCTCATTTCGTAGAAATTTATTTATCTTATAAAATAAAAATTAATAATTTTTAGCCTTTTTAAAGTAAATTTCCTACATAATTAATTTAATAATATACAAATATGAAATTAAATTTTTTTTTTCCGATATGTTGATTTATTTTTCATATATTGGCGGGAAAAATAATTATTTTTTAATAGAGAAATGGTGAATGATACCATTCTTCCTAGATAAACTTAGTTTTTTCATTTCTAGGAAATTTTCTGAAAATAAAAACATCATATCTGACTAATTTCTCTATCCTTTCACATTTTCCTTTTTCAATTGAGAAAGAGAAAGACTCTTGAGAAAGACAGGTGTGAATGCTCAAATTATTAAAGATTATATATGCTAAAGGAGTATGAAAAAGAAGGGGAAAAAAAAAGTATTGAATGATTAAGATTTGTCATTATTATTAACTTTGGGCACAGAAAAATGATAAGGTTGTAATTAATTTAAATTATTATTTTATTATATTTTTGTCTTTATCTCTTTGGGTTTTTGCAATATCATATCAATAAGAATTCTCTTTCTCTTCATTTATATTTCTTTTTTATATAATTTAACATTATACCATATCCAACTATCCTTGTACCCGGAGAACCTAAAACCAGTGCCTATTGTCTATCGGTTGCAAGAAATGCCACTTGAATTGGTTGCAATCGACGACCCACCATATTTGTTTTCTCTTTAATTCTCATAATAAAAAATAATAAGAGTTTAAAACCTCCTTCTTTTTATCCTTATTTATTTATTTAATCTTTAATCCAAAAATAATTATTAATTATGCACTATTAAAATTATCTACCTCAATGTATCATAGGTGCAGTTTCTTATTGGTCATTTTATTATTAGCTATCTAATTATAATTGTTACTTGTTTTACTCACTTCGAACTACAACAGGTGATCATGATTTACCCATATAGATCTATTGTTGGTGAGGCTTTTATTGATTGTGTTGTTATCGATGCCCTATCTATTATTATTACTAGTTATATTTGGAATAACTTTGAGTCGTATTACTATCAGTTTCTAAACTTTATTTTTTCCTTATTTTTTTTTCGATGCAAAGTCTAACTTATTAGTTGAAGATTGAAGATTCCGGAGTGTGAAGCTATAAATATTCATATTCAAGATGAACATTACCCTTCACTCTATGTTCATCTTGTGGGGTAGGGTTAAGAGTAATATTAAATTTGATTTTATTCATTTAGTTTCTAGGAAAAAATTTATGTTTCCTAGTTATTATTTAGATTGATTTAATTTGATTAGATTATCATTATAAAGGTTTGATTTGATTTTGTTGTCTTATTGTGCAATACTTATCAACTTTATATATATATTATCCTACTTTTCTCCCCGTCCACAAATAATTGGACACATTTTCTATTTGGGATGTCCAAAAATAATTGGACAGTCAACTACCATTTATGGCTATATGGATGTAAATACAAATTTTGCCCCTTTACTAAAGACATAATAGAATAAATTATTTTTTATTTACAAATTTCTATGTGCACAAACTCTCAAATCAATTGTGTAGGACATGTCTTCTCTTTTTTTTGCTAAAAGAACTTCTTTTTTTTTGTCCAAATCTAAGCCCAACATTACATCAAATTCAGCCAAAACAAAAGTACTCCAAAAAATGAAATTAGGAGTAGCAACTATATTCACAAAATAGTATGCATAATAAGCCAAAAATAATGCCCTAGCATATGGACTCAACCACTCCATTAGCTCCTACTTTGACTAAAACATTAATGTGTGGAAATGCCCCAAACACAAAGGATCATTTACAAAATTTTCCAAGGATCTATAGAGAGGCAGCAATCACAGTGAGCCTAAATGCACCCAAAAATATGATCAATTTCCTTTTTTTTTTTTTCCAATTAAATATCACATTTTTTAACATTAACATATTCATCTGAAATTTGGCTATAAACCAAAATAGGAATAATTACAATACATTTTCAAAATGTAGTGACAAAACTGAGAATATTCAAGCCCTACATTTCACTTTCCAAATTAACACCAAAAGAAAGAAAGAAAAGAAGAACATTGACAAACAAAAATTTGTTAACTTCATGTCAATCTTCATCTTCATTTTAAGTTTGATTTTGAGCATTGCCTAAATGCTCAATAACATCTATCACTAATGTGGCATCACAAGCAATTTGTAGAGGCAAACTATCGACCCTTTCTAATGAATTTTTTCCCATATGTGGAACTTTATAATTAATCCCTCCTTTTACCTTTATAACTTCCATCATGCATATTTGCAATGACAAGAATACATGATTTAGACTCTAAGATGGATACTCTCAAAAAGACTTATCTACGACTTCAATAAGCTCATCTATTATACTCGGTGCTTTTTGAGATGGATTCTTACTTTTACACTTTGCGGCTTCCTTATAATCAAGTGGGAATATATCAAAATTTCCAGAAAATAATTCATTGCCGAACTGATCCTATCGTATACGTGCTACAGCTGCTAAAAACATAATCTTGGAAATGAACTTCTTATTTTTGCAGGAATTCAAGGGTTCATTTTCATCGGACGACAAATAATATCTTTCCGACGTTTTGGACATGTAAAACCATTTTTCGTTGATATGAACCACATTATGCATATCTTTGAACACTGGATTGCTATAAAGTGTAGAGAAATCAAGCATTGACAAACAAAATTGCAACAATTTCTTCTTATTTTTTCAGTCAAATACAATTTGATAGCATTTTTATGTGGCTTGATGAAACACTCTTTCACAAGATTATGGACTTTTGATTTCTTCATTTGCATTGTTGTAGCTAATGATCTGATATTAGTTCAAGAACTCAATGGAATCTCGTAAATCTTACTCGAATCAGCATGCATACGCTTACGCCCAACTTGACCATGCATCGTGATGAAACATCAACCATCATACCATTGATTATATGTTGTTGTGCTTGCCACCATATTTGTACAACTGTATTTCTAGATATAAATAAGTGCTTCATGGTGTTGCAAATAATGTCGTTTGGTAATTTTCCTTTATGGCTTTGTTTTAAAAGAAAATTCATATATGCATTGCCTTTCTTCATTTGGCAAATTTCTTTTACCACATGACATAGACGAGGGTTGATTTATGTTAAAATCCATTGATAAGGAAGGCTAGAGGGGATAATTAAAGGAATAGGATTTTGCTCCCATAATTTTAGGAACAGACCAAATAAATAAGGAAATTTGAAAATTGAGAGAAGGAAATTTTTATTATGGACCGATTGCAACAGACCACCCACCCTACTTATTTATTTATTTATTTTCATAACTTGGGCATAATAAAATAACCATTTGCCATATTTTTATTATTTTCCACCATCAATCAACATGTCTCCCTGAACAAATAACATAATTATTATGCTATTATGACCATTATATTTCAAATTACCTCTCTAAAATTTCATACAATCCGTTAATTGAGTTAATTTATTTCTATTTTTATTTTCTCTATCAAACTATTTTTATTTTCAATTTGAGTGATTGAGATTCCAATTTGGTCATTGATAGACGAAAATCCCAAATTGACTGTCAATGAAGGAGATCCCAAATTAGTCATTTTCGTTTTTTTTAATTTATTTCTTCTTATTCTATTATCTATGTATTATTTATTTCTCCATCACTTTTTTCACGAGAAGAAAGCACCGAATTTGCAACTCGTGACCGCTATCATCTTATTCGTAATATGACATTCTGACGTCACTATATGCTCTTTTTGAGTGGGAATATTGAAGATTATATATGCTAAAGGGAGTATAAAGAAAAAAAAAGTATTGAAGAATTAAGTTATTAATTATTGTTAACTAAAATGGTAAGGTTGTAATTAATTTAAATTATGATTTTATTTGATTTGATTATATTTTCATATTTATTTCCTTGTGTTTCTGCAATATCACATCAATAAGAATTATATATATATATATATATATATATATTATATATATATATATTTCTCTTTTACATAATTTAACATTAATGATGCTCAACATATATTCAAATTTGCCCTTAGCCACGGAAAATAGAAATTATTAGGGTTAAATAAAATTAACCACTATATATTAAAAATTCTTTCAAATAATCACCATATGCTTTGACTTTTCCAATTAACTATCATGTACTATCAAAATTTTCAATTCATCATATTAGTTAAGTCCTTTCAAATTACTTGCTGAAAAGGTTGGCTCACCCAAAACTCATAATCACTAAGCCACGCTTTTAAGAAAATTAGCTTCTCATAGCTATTATTAGAACTTTAGGTTGAAATGTCAAATGAATCTGAGTAGCAGATATTTTCGACTATTAATTTTTATGAAATAAATGGAAGTAATGGTGAATTGAAAAAGAAAAATAAAAGCAATTAATCAAAATGTAAACAATTAAAATAAGTAGTGGTTGTTAAAAAAATGACATACCTATTACAATGTCATCCCTAATGTGTACAACTTGTCCTTTAGAACGACTGGTCAATGAACACGTAATGGTTGTGTGTGAAATTCAAAAAAAAATACTTACTCCAAGATTGATATATCAGTTCACCAACATAAAAGTAATAAAAAATAATAATAAAAGTAAATTAAAAAATAAATATATGTAGTTCAGCTCACTAATGTTTTATATTCGAGTTTAATGTACAAAGTAAAGATTAGTACTTTTTGACAATATAAATGAGAATTATAAATAGTACAATATTTGTATACTATGAATGAAATAATTGCTAACAGAATGCTATGAACTTTTTGAATCTGACTTCGAAGAAATCGACTTAAAAAAATCTTCAATATAAGATTTTCTCTATGGGGCCCATAACATTATTTTGAAAGAATAAAGCTATAATTTTCTTGCGGCTCAGAATGTTTTAAACTAAAAAGTAGTCATATATTTCATACGAGAGTTTGAAACTTCAAAGAGATCGACTTAAAATAAGTCTTTAATATTAAGATTTCTTTGTGGGGCCCATAACAATTGTGAAAGAAAATTACAAATAATACAATATTTATATAATATGAGAAAAATATTCGCTAATAGTTATAATTTTCTTTCCTAGCCACATATTTAGATACGAGCTTGAACCAACTTCAAAGAAACCGACTAAGATTTTTTTTTTTTTTTATGGGAACCATAACCCACGTATAACATTACTATGGAAGAAATAGGATATGATCTCAAGAAAAAAAATTTCTTGTAACATATAGATTTTTTATTTATACTAAATTACTTTATTTTGATAATAAAATTACTATAAAATGAGAATAATTTACTACCATATTGCTTTAAGTTTTTAATAAAAAACTATTAGTAGCATATTGCTTTAAGTTTTTAATATTTTATCCTTAAAATATAATAATTTTTATATTTTGTAAGAAAAATAATTCTTGTATAAGGAGTAGTTGGAATAAATAATGTGAAAAAGTTCTCCATCAATAACAATCCAACAAAACAGAAATGTCAAAAGCTGGCGGCTGGTGTCTTTCTCCGTAGATTACCAGCATGTGTTTAGAATTTAGATTTTATTTTTGTGGCTATAAAAGTTTATATTAATTTTGTGTCAATTTATATTATTATTATTTTTTGTTTCTAATCCAATTTATAATTTTCAAGAAAAACAAAATAATATATATATCACTTTAAGAAATGTCAATATATAGATATAATTCTTGTTCAAAACAATGCGAGTATTAGTGAGAGGAGTTGTGATAATTAATAAATATTGTAGATATTCATGTAGTCAATTGTGTAGCATGGAGGGAGATATTCCAAATAGAAATATGAAATCCACCAGGGTAGTCTTTAGTTACAGGTCAAGTCTAATAGTTTTATAGAGAGAGAATTCTTGTTCATAAAAAATAAAAATAAATATATATATAGAGAGAGAGAGAGAGAGAGAATTATTTTCTCCAAACAACATAAAAATCCAAAGAATTTTAGGCAAGTATTTCAAGAACGTAATTTTTTTTTTAAATTTAGAGTTAATTCACAAGATTTATTAATTAAGGTATAGGACGTTTTGCATGAATAGATGACAATTATGATCTCTAGGAACTTTCCCATCACAGTGTTCCAGAAAATTGTTTTAAAGAATTATCGAATCAAGTTAGTCTTCTATAAAAACATAAAAAATCAACCTCTCTCAAAAGTGTCAATAAATATATAATAATATGTAGAAAATTTTTATATATAAGTATATATAAAATTACATTCCAAAATATTTTGTTCTTATTTGTTACTTCATCTGTCTCAATTTAATGGTCTAGTTTCTTTTTTTTTTTTTTTTTGTCCAAAAATATAGTCACATTTCTCTTATAGAAATTTAGTTTACTAAAATAGCCCAATTAATTACATTATTATGAGTTGTACAAATATTTGTAAAAAAATTTAAAATATTTTTGATTTCAAAAATATTAATTATAATTTTTTAATTTATATGAAAAGGATAAAACGGAACCATTAAATTGGGAAGTATATTTTATTGGAATGATGCAGTAACATCGAAAATTGGAGAGGAGAATTTCAAGAGTTTATTGATTATTTGTTTTTAATTCTCAAACTTGGTGGAAACAAGTACAAATCCAATTAATGCAGTTTTTAGATATGGAAACGTTGATAATGTCAATTAAAAAATAACTTAGACCTAAGCTTTCCACCCTCGTGACATCGGAAATTTACATACTTCATATAAAAATTATGAAATTCATTTATACTGCTGTATGGTACAATAAAACTCGTTCCCTCTCAAGAAATTCTGAATTCGCCGTTGTTTGCTTCTAATTTATTATTGTTTAAAAAAAAATATCACTTTTTGATAAGAAATTTATGATTTTTCAATGATGCTTTTTGAAACAATCTTAGTAGTGGTAATTTTAAAAGTTAATTATACTTCTTCTATAATCATTAACACAAGTAACATCAAAATTTATTGTTACATTGAAGAGTTGTTTTACCAAACAATGGATAACTATTCAAAGCTGCTTTTATTATTAATCAAATACTTCGATTGATGTTTAAAATCAATTTTTAAAAGTAAATTCAAAAAGCAAATTTTGAATATTAACAGGATTACCAAACTAGACCTTATATTATCTGATTCCAGTTTTTGAATGTTAATTACTTGTTGGACAAACAATTAGAATTAATCACTTGCTTTAAAAAAGGTGGATAGTCAATATTTTGACCAACTTTTATGCAAAGATACACTGCTGGTCCAGGTTAATTAATGATAAAATAATTTTCTTACTAGCAAAATGCTAATTGCCATCTTAAACAATATTTTGAAAGTTATAAATGTAATATTCTCCTTATTAATTTGAGAAAACAGAAGGTATTAAATGGTCTACAACTAAATAAACATTTACTATTATTCAAATAAAGGAACAAAAAGTTGGTCTCAAATTGAGTTACTCTAAGTGGTATTTAACTTTTTGTGTGGATGCAAAATCATCAGCAGCCTCGTGTTAATTTTATTGAAGATTATTCAAAATTTTCACAGAAACTTAACAAATTAAATGAAGCGTAATAATAATAATAATAATAATAATAATAATAATAATAATAATAATAATAATAATAATAATAATAATAATAATAATAATAATAAAACTTTTTCTCTTGCTATTGAAGGAAGTTAGACTAGTCAATTCTCTAATTTCCCTTGGTTTTTGAATGTTTAAATATAATTAAACCTATCATCGCCCTAGGTGATAGTGGTGGTTTTTTAAATTTTATCTAGTTGTATTATCTACTTTTCGGAACTCAAAAATTATTCTTCTATTTATATTAGACTTACTGATTTTGCGGAATACAGTAATAAAAAATATTTTTTTTTTCTTTAATATTGATGACAATTGGCCGGTAATTTCGATCGGTACAAGTATAAATTCATTTTGTATGTTACGGGCTTTGGAATTGATATCATGTTTTTTTAACAATTCGATTAACAAAATTAAATTGGGACGATTAGCATAGTAATTATACTTTAATTAGAAGCATTTTCTTTTTAAACTAAGTTTTGAATGCCTCAATTGGGCCTTTCCTAATTTCAGTGTGTTAGGCTCAGCCCACACTTATTAGGCTTAGAATGATTTGTTACATAATGGGCCAAAGAGTAGATTACAATAATAATAATTAAAAAAAAAAAAGTGTGCATGAATATTTGTACAAAAACTACTGTAATATTTTGTTTAATTAATTAGTGAATAAAATTGTCTTCAAGTATTGATTTACCCTTGCCAGGGTGTAGTTTTTCATTTATGCATTAATTTTCTTGTCCTGGGAGACATAGTTAAGAAATCAGATCTCAATGCAGGAGCGGAAGCATGAGAGCATCGTATCTGTAGTCCGAAAATCTGGGAGAACGGAAGCGAGGATTAGGAGCAAAAGTGTTACCCGTTGATGAAAGTGGTAGGAACCCAAACACAGATACCCTTATCGAGTAATACGTAGCGGAATAATAAATCTCGATAAGTTCGTTCCCATATTCTATGAAAATCTGACGAAACAACATAAATAATAACTAGAACAAAATAACAAAAAAAAAACACAACCAACACAGCGATATAACATGAGAAAAATCGTTTCAAACCGATAGCAAAAAACTCACGGAGCTATAAACCCACAAAATTAATTCATTGACCTATCATTCCCACTATATAAATTTAATTCGATTACGAAACTGGAATAATAATTATAACACAGAATTAAATGTGTACCTTATTCAAAGTGCTCAACTATTTACTGAAATTTGAAAGTTGAATCGGATTCAATCCTAGACGAGATCAAAGTTTAACCTTATCTCCTTGAACTTAATTGGTCCGTCACCACTTATTTTTGCCTTTTTTTGGCAAATGATTTCCAGGGTACAACGTCTATTCTCTATGTTGGAGAAAAGGTCATAATTCAAATGCTCGTGCAACGATACTTTCGTAATTTTTTCTAATATGTAAAGTACAAGTGTGTGCAGAAATTTTGTTTACGAACGCATAAAAATAGGAGAGGGAATGCCTATTTATGATTTTTTAGGCACCCCTTCCGATTAGACGAATTTCAAATGAGGGGTGTTATTGAAAAAATTGCAACTAATGGTGCTAAATACCATTACGCTCAAACTCGAGCCTCTTCACGCAATTATTACAAGGGCACTCTGCTGTTCCTGAAAATTGGGAAAAACTGAACAAACATTTCTAATTGAGCCTGACCCACAAAATTCATATGATTACAATTTTGTCACCTACTTTGGAAACATTAATATTTATTGGCCCACTATATAAATATACATATGTATATAAAAAAGGTCAAACATGTGTGACAATTATTTTGATCATCTTTTCCCACTTTGCTTTCACAATGAGCTTTAATTAGAGACTATTTACCATTCACGCTACTAAATTTTTTGGGCTCGTGAATGACACCATTAAAGCAAAGAAATATAGAATTTCTCAATATTCCAACATAATCAATATAGATAATACAACTAAAATCATATCGTGTATGTCAATTTCAAAACAATACAAGAGCAAAACTACAAAATAAAATAATAGAAAATAACCAAACAAGAATCTTGATGTCCAATTAAGAAACAAAAAAACAATAATCAATTCCCCAATCACCAAAGATTTATACGATTGATTTCCAAAAATAAATATTAATCTCGCAAAACTTTTGCTTTAAATTTTTTAAAAATATTCTACTCTATTATTAGCAATTAATAACTCTCAATATCATGTGAGTACCCATAAAAAGCCAATACTGAAATCTTCTCCCAATTATCATGGGAGAGTCAAAACCCATTTCTCTCTTATAAGTAGACGTGCAACACTTATCAATCATCCCATGAGACAACAATTTTCGCAACCCAAATTTTCATCCATTCTACTGAAGCAATACTCGGTCCAATAGCCAATGAAGAAACACAAATCATCAAGCGAAGCACCCAAGAAGAACTTAGCGGCACTAAGTAATCTTGCCTTCAACACAAAATATATCAAGATAGTGAATGCAAAACTGTGTAACACTATTTTCATCAAAATAATACATTCTAAATAATTATTGCAACCAACACAGAAAGTCTCACCCATGTATAATCGAATAAGTGTCTTTTTTTTTTCAATATATTTTGTGTCAAAATCATTTAGCTATTGTCATTTCTATATTTACATAGAAACTCCAAAATTTCAACTAAAACTCCAATACTACTTGTTAGGAACCTAAATGTTGATATCATTGCCAACTAATACGCAATAGAATAATTAATCTCGATAAGGCTATTCTCACATTCTGTGTAAATATGATGAGAGAGTGTAAATAACTAAACAAAATAATAAAAAAAATATAACCAACACAACAATATGAAGCGTAAAAAACCTATCTAAATCGAGAGTAAAAATACATACCTACAAAATCAATTCACTACTCAATATAAAGAATACAACTAAAATTACCTCGTGTATCTCAAACAGATAAAAAGTAAAATCACAAAATAAAGTAATAAAGAATATTGATGCCTAGCCAAGAGTTCTTAGATAACGATCAATTCCCCAATTACCAATAATCTCTATATGATCTTTCTGAAAATAAAAAATTATCTACTTGAACTTTTACTATAAAATTCTTGAGAATATTATGCTCTACAATTAATTA
>MKEJ01089633.1:0-10077 GCA_001753735.1 Embelia ribes
AATCAAGTGTATGTAGGCTAAAGCTTGTAATTGTTGGTACAGTTCTTTGTAAAAACATGGTGAAGGAGACTGGATACTATGAATTACTGGGATTAAGTGTAAATGCTGCTCCAGCAGATATTAAAAAGGCCTACTACCTGAAGGTGTATCATCTCCACCTCTCAAAATTTTGTTGTAGAAGCTAAAATTTTATCTCACAATGCGATTCTATAATATTATCCGGCAACATTTCGAAATTTTGTGTTTAGCATTTCTGATGCTTTTAGCACTCTTGCTTACACTTCTGTTGTTTTAGGCAAGGCTAGTTCACCCAGATAAAAATCCTGGAGATTCAAAAGCTGCCCACAATTTTCAGGTAGTTATGCAGTTACCCTTGATTTGTCTTTGATTGTTTTGATGGACCGAAAGGGGGTAAGGGTAGCCCCGGCCCTCCAACATCCAAAATATTCATAGAATTTATGTGAATTTTGACATTTTTGAAATATCTCCACTATATGGCCCTCCTAACAAAAAGAAATAAGTTCATAGGACATGTGGACTTAGCCCCCCAAAACATGAAATTCTGGGTCTGTCATTGTTTAATTGTCTGCCAGTTTTGACACAATGGTGATAAAATTAGTTTCAGATTTGCTAGTTATCGTTGCCAACCTTTATCGTGTATTAGCTAATGTCTGGGGTCAGTGGACCTAAGGTTGGGCTCTAGGAACCATAATGGATTGGAAAATCTGACTAATAACTACTATAATACGTGCATTTATCTTACCAACTAACAATGCATTTATTTTTTATTTCGCCCACTTATATATCAGACCCTCTTAGAACTTGTAATATGAGAGTTTTGTGCACTAGGTCGTCTATACATATATATATTTGAATGTGTTTCCTTGATCCTGTTTCAGCTGCATATCCTAAAAATTAAATTGCCTTCTCTATCGGTCGAAGCTGTTGCTTAACTTCTTGTTAATTAATGCTTTTTATTTTGGCTTGTGTACGTGATAGGTCCTTGGGGAGGCTTATCAGGTTCTGAGCGATCCTGAGAAGCGAGAGGCGTATGACAAGTATGGAAGGGCAGGAGTACCAGAGTAAGTATTTACCAAACCACGTATTCTAGTTTCACTCGTACGTCAAGTTTTTCCATGTGGCGCGTGTGCATTTCTGAAGTTCGATCAATTTTCATTTGTAGAGACTCTATGGTGGATCCTTCAACTGTGTTTGGGATGCTATTTGGGAGTGAGTGTTTCGTGGATTATGTCGGGCAATTAGCACTAGCTTCCCTTGCATCTGTCGAGAATGAAGACGACTCACAGGTTTCTCCCGAGACCAAAAGGCATAAAGTTCAGGTAAAGATCAATAAACATATTATCTAGTGAGTAAAAATATATGTAGAAAAAATCATAAATACACACCTATATGGTTACATCATCTGCGATGATCATAGGATCGAAGCATAGACCTAACCATATAGGCATGTTTGTACAGTTCCAGTATATGATTGTCAGTATGTGAATCGTTTCCCTAATTTTAAAATAGTAATTGTTTATCATAAGTTATCACCACCCTCGTTGTACAGGCATTGCAAAAAGAAAGGGAACAAAGGCTTATAACAACCCTGAAAAATCGACTTGAGCCTTTTGTTGAAGGTGAAAACGACGAGTTTGTGAATTGGGCAAAAGCAGAAGCTCGCTGTCTTTCCCGAGCTGGTACGCTATCTGCCTATTAGGTTGTGTTCGGAAATATCAGAATTTAAAATCAATTTTGATTCTTGATGGGTGCTTCCCCTATTTTCTCAAGTTTGTTGTGTTTAGTGTGACATTTTATCAGCACAAAAATGACTAAGCTCAAATTGTTTTGGAGATGTTTGTTTGAAGACAAATAAAACCCATATCCTTATTTGTTGAACTTATGTTTGATATATATTCAGCTTTTGGTGAAGCTATGCTGCACACTATCGGGTACATTTACACAAGGCAAGCGGCTAAAGAGATTGGGAAAGAAAAACGATACATGAGTGTCCCTTTTTTAGCCGAATGGGTACGAGATAAAGGGCACCAAATAAAATCCCAGGTTATGGCAGCCTCAGGTATGCACTCATCTATGTAAACTAATGTTTTATGCTTCATTATATCTAATTATGTAGTAAACATACGAATATACATTGCGAAATATCTGTACCTATGCACAGGTGCTGTGTCTTTAATCCAAATGCAAGAGGAGTTTAGAAAGCTGAACCAAGGAGAAAACAAGGAAGAACACGTAATTAAAGTGATTGAAGATAAGAAGGATGCGATGGTTAGTTCTCTTTGGCAGATTAATGTGGTCGATATTGAGTCGACACTATCACGTGTTTGCCAATCAGTAAGTTGCAACTTCCTTTAGACTCGTCCGTAAATCACCCTCAGCTAAATAAGTAAACATATGCATTTCATTCAGGCTAGTGATGATGATCATTTTTTCGATTTTAGGTTCTTAGAGACCCTAGTGTTTCGAGGGATGTTCTCAAGCTAAGGGCCAGAGGCATGAAAAAGCTCGGGACCATTTTTCAAGTAAGTAACGGGTGTGCTTGGCTTTCTTTCATTGAAATTGTTAGTAATGGGGATTGATATGGTGCCGAAAGTCGTTTTCTTGATCTTGAAAGCGGAAGCACTGACTAAATCTTGCATTTTTGGCATAATTGTCTCCTGAAAGTTATGAAACAATCGTTATTAAATCTGCTCTCGGTATAGAATAAACGATATCTCCATTCTCGGTATAGAGAAAAGCCTAGCTCAAAATCTTAATATCTTCATTGATTATCCCCCAAATAACGATTACTACTAATAAAAAGGCAAAACTAATCCTAATGTGCTCGTGCTTACTAACATCAATCTAGACCCAATGACCACAATAAAATGCTCGATAACTAATGAAGCTAATTGTGAATATCGGGTTTCATCATTGTCCAGAAATGTAACATATTGTTAAGAAAACACTCGAGATTGAAAATTTACACAGTTGAGTTCGCTTACATGAAACAATTGGGAAACACTAAATAAACAAAAATAAACAATTTATGGCAGTTCATATTAAAATTTTGTTCCGACGCTTCTGTTTCAGGGTGCAAAGGTTATCTATGGCAGAGAGAACAGTTTGCGCTATGAATCCACACAAGCAGTAGATGCTGATTCGTCGTCTAAGTAAAGCAAATCTTATTATTATTATTATTATTATTATTATCATTTAACTGTTAATCTTAATCTTATATTTAGAGTATCAATTGTACCATATGTCTACAGTTTTCCTTTTTATTGGGTTCTCCTTGTGTCTCGTGGCAAATACGTGCTTCAAATTTTTCAATATATATATATAAATGAAAAGAGCATAGTTCATCATGAATTAGGGACATTCTTATTAATCTTGTCAAGTGGATGATCATGTATATATATGATATTATGATGTGCATGTGATAGCAAGGAAATTACCACTCTAGTTTTGATCAATTTATGTTTCGAAAACTATGTTTATGTAAATGCTATATACAGGTGGGTATCTAATCACAATCTTTCAACTATTTTAGCCCCACATTTTCAATCAAATTTAGCACCGTTAGATTTGAGATTGATGGGAGCGTAAATAGCATTATTATTAACTAGAAAAAAAGGTCATGAAATGCTACGGGCAATCAAAGAATGCGAGTATCTCAATAACCTGTTGGAAAATTTATGATTTTTCATATGATTTTACGAAGTCAGAACTCATGAAAGCCACAACTTTGAGTCAATTTTTTTTGTGGAGTATACATAATATTTTTACCCGTTCTTGGATGAATTTTAAAGTTCGTAATGTGAGTTTTAAAACAGTATATAATATCGTCAAAAACCATATAACGATATAAATGGAAATTAGCTTCAAAGTGAAGTGCTCAATAGTAATTAAGGTGGAGTGTCTAAGCCTTGTAAAAATTATTCCACATCGACTAAACAAATATTTTTTTTATTATATAAATATAATAACATGTGTTAATAGAAGTGTAATTAAGTGTAACATATGCACATGTAGGTGAAAGTACCATAAGCGTCTTGTTCGGGCTCGGACTCTGGGCTCGGTAGCTAGTTACGCAGCTTGCCACTATTGTAAAAAGAATTTTTGAATGTATAGATATTCCGGGCCTCAAGCCCGTTAATGGAAGGAGCGCGTGTGTGATGCTTCTACCTACATGTGTCACACTATATTGTACATCCTGATTGACTTGCGTGCAAAATTCTTATTGAAGTTTACGAGAAGCTTACAAACTATTAATCGAAAGAATGATTCAAAATTTTTAGTTCTATTCAAAAAAGGACTATTATTTTTATTTTTATAAACTAATCGTGCTAATATTTTGGTACATATAACCCATCCATAATTATCAAAGCTTCCATTTTAATATATTTTTTATTCATTACACGGTGAAGAATGTTTGTTAATTCGTAAAATACAACATTAAAAATAATGCATGACGTAAAAAAAATATTTATAAAAATGTTACGACTGCACAGAACGAGTTAGACTTAGTGCTATGTCGTTATCCTCTCCATCGATCACTCTATAATTTTTAATATTAGGAAATATTGTAAAAGAACAAAACCCTCACTTTTTTCTAAATTGAACACGTCCTTATTTCAAAATTTGGGATACTACTGGTGTTTAAGTTTAAACTCTGGGGACCAAATAAAATTTAATTTCGAACTATGGGGACCAATAGTGCTAACCTTTCCTCTTCGGTTTGAGTCTCTACTTCTGCAACTAGGTCGCACCCTCCCCCCACTCTCTCTCTCTCTCTCTGTGTCTCTCTCTCTCTGTGTCTCTCTCTCTCATATCTCTCTCGCTAGAATGGGGAAGAACAAGAAGACGAAGCAGGGAGGCGACGGAAAACACTCTCCCAACACTGTATTCGTCTCGAACTTGCCCTATTCCTTCACCCAGTCTCAGGCACCTCTCTCTCTCTCTCTATACACACACACACACACACACACACAATTATCAGATACAATCTGAACTATATGTAGTTATGCATGTAAACTTACTCAGTTAATTTGAAATATTCTACCCCTCTGTTTGGACAAGTTTTGTTAGAAGCTTTAAAATATAATAACTTAATATTTAAATGTAATAAAAATATTAAATTTATATTTTTGAATATTAATTAAGTAGAAATTTGATATTTTTCACATTAAAATATTAAATTATTATACATAAAGTTTTAATGTATAATAATTTGTGTACGGAGTGAATATATATGCATATTATCTGTAAATTGATAAAACGAACAATTTAACATCTTTATTTTGTTGGCTTTGTAATAGTTATAGATAGGGTTTGTTTGGCTACATCTTTTAAGTGAAAAAGTTGGCTTTTTTAAAAACAACAAAAAGTTTGATTTATCAAGCTTAAAACTTCTGGCTTATATCAAAACAGCAAACGAACCCACCTTAAAAGCTAAGTAGCAGCTTTAAACTTAAAGGCAAAAAACTAGAGTTTAAAATCTACAATCAAATGAGCCCATCAATGAGTCCAAGCTGAGCCTAGGGTTGGTCATGTACAGCTTGGTTTATTTGCATCCTACGCATAATTGTGAATTGTTTTGCATATCAATAATTATATATATATATTTTTTGTTGTTTGCTTAATGGTACAGCTTGAAGAAGCTTTCAGTGAAGTTGGCCCTATAAGGCGCTGCTTTATGGTCACTAAAAAGGGTAAGCATAAAATGGAACTCCAATTCATGGTTTGTTTGGTTGATTAAGAAAAAAACTACCTTTTCTTGGATAGAGAAAATAATGGTAGATGTTTTTTTTGGTCAAAACAGCGGAAAAGTGCACCTTGTTAAAAAGAAAAGCTTTGAGATTAAGGTGCAACGAAAGCAAAAGGAATCCTTGAATTTTCCAAAATGTGCTCTGTTTGTTTTTGTTTTCTCCTAGATCAAGTGAATCACTGTAGTGAACTCCCTATTTTTTAAGGGATTGAATAGTGTTTGGATACACTGGTGGGAGGGTTCCCTTGAGTTTAATTCCTAAATTTAGGGTAGGTAGTCATTAGGGGCACTGGTGAGAGTGCCTTACAGAGATTTTTTTTAATCGATAATTTGGTGTTTTTACATTGCCTCGGGTTTTTGTGTAACGTTATGGTGAATTTGGGCGCTTCTAAGCGACTCTTATAGAATGTTGGCTGGTTTATAATTCATTTTTTCGGAATTTATGTGTATGTACGTGCTTGGCGAATTTTGCACTCAATTTGGATTTCTACATATGTATGAATCATTTGGTGGGGTTTCATATAGTGTTGTAAGTAATTTGGGGATAATCAGATAGTTTTAGTAAATGACTTGTAGGTCATTTAATTTTATTTCTGAGACAGGTTAATAGTTGAGTCCATTGCGGATGTATATGTACATGTATAATTACTTGTTTATTCAGTTGGATATGTATATATCTGTTAACTTTCAATATATGCTCAGAATCAGACAAAAGGGTTAACTTGAGGGTTTGGCATTTGTTTGGGTTTCGTGTGATGCTGTGAGGATTTTAGGAGTTTCTAAGACAAATCGGCGACTGAGTGATGGACCATAAACTTGCTTTTGTGGTTAGATTGTAGCTTAAATCAGAGTTAATGTTTTTGGGGGTTATTGTTATTATTATATGTCCATTGAGAATGCTGGGGAGGGTTTTTAGCTGTTTTCCCTAGTTTGGGCTGCTGATTATTGTTAATTGCTTTTAAATATTTGAAAGGTTGATAGGTTTCAAAATCAATTAGCAATGGAACTCTTTTGTTTTTCTTAAGTGATTATATTTACTTGTTGTTTGGAGCATCTTAGTGTAGTTGAAGTTATCAACAACTCTTTTTCATGACATTACCATGCTGACTTGTGTAAGAACCTACCCGGTGAGAGCAAGGTAAGGACTTAGGTACTTTGGGATTGCTTTTTGTTGCATGTTTCTACTTTTTTTCTTGGAACTTGTAGCGTAAGGGTGTGTGGTAAATTTCAAAACACCCGCTTTTAATAATCTGCTTTCTGCTTTTTTAAGGGTGCTTTGAGAAGGAGCCTTAGAGGTACTTTGAAAAACTACTTTTGTTTTTTTTTTCCATTAATCACCATGATGATCTCAATTATATTTTTTACATTTCTCATATATGTCTACTTTTGTCTTTTTACAATAAAAAAACACTACTTTATCAAACATTACACTACTAATCAAAGTAACTTTTAAAATTTGTTTTCCAAACACTAAACTTATACCCGCTTTTAGAATCAATTTTGGATAACAACTTTGAGAAGCAAATTATTAAAAGCGCCAACATTTCCAAACTAGGCTTAATTTTCTTCAACTTGCTATAACTCTGAAGAAGGGGCAAATCTCTTGGCCAAAAGTTCCTCTTCAAAGTGAGATCGCGTGTGATATGCCATGTAAATGGGTTATGATAGATCTTCCCTCATTTACAATTTAAGAGAAGTTATTGCCCTTGGAGCTAAATGGGGAGGAGAATCATGTGGAAGACTCTTATCTGATGAGAATAATATATCGTCTGGATTGATTACGCTAGTGTATTGTTGCTCTTCAAAATCTCCGTTGTGTGAAACACAAATCTAAAGACCTGCCCAAGCTAATAGTTGAATGCTTTATTTATACAAATCTAATGGCATGATGTTAAACTCTATCTACTGATTAATATGCATTTTGATTGTAAGTACTTCAGTTAAGCACTTTTTAATGACTTGTTCTTATTTAGGCCTTCTAGCTTCATATCAAGTAAGTGGATCACCTTGATTCATTGCGCAGGTATTTCCTTGAAGACTCAGGAGCTCTATGCCCTTGTCTTTGCAACTCGCTATTTGGATATATTCACAGATTATATCTCGTTCTATAATACTGTGATGAAGATGATATTTTTGGGCTCTTCCTTTTCAATTGTCTGGTACATGAAGTATCACAAGATTGTCCGAAGATCTTACAATAGAGACCAAGACACATTTCGCCATTTTTTTCTTGTGCTGCCGTGTTTGCTTTTGGCCTTAGTTATCCATGAAAAGTTCACTTTCACGGAGGTAAGCATGGCTTCTTCTGTTATACACATTATGGTTTATGGAAGTAGATAATCAATAAATGTTTCATGCAAATAAAGTTATCCGACTACTTCATTGTGCATGATTAAAGTCTATTGGTCTTTTTTCTACGGTATTTTTCCACCTCTTAAGTGGTGGATTTGCTCGAGCAGGTGATGTGGACATTTTCCTTGTATTTGGAAGCTGTTGCCATACTTCCTCAGCTGGTTTTGTTGCAGAGGACGAGAAACATTGACAATTTGACTGGACAATATATCTTTCTCCTTGGGTAAGATATTATCTTGATTTTGTTTTCCATAGAAATTACATTTGTCAAGAACTGATTATTTTTTGTACCGAACTATTAAATAACATTGAACCAGGAGTGGAAAACATTGACTATAACATACACATGTACACTTAAGTATTTTCTTCTTTGAACCAAGAGTGGAACTCCATATATTTTTCATCCTTCATTGTGTAAACTTAAAAAATTAGTTATTGGCTATTAGTGAATGTTTTGTTTTCTAGGAGATCTCTCTATGATGCGGGAAAGTGACGTGTTCTTAGTGAATTCTCGTCAGTTGACAATTGAACTATAATATCCACATATACACTTTAAGTATATTGTTCTATGGGGTCTCAAAAGTTATATATCTTGCTCATTCTTCTTGGCTTAAACTCCGTCTTGCAAACTACAGGGCATACCGGACACTATACATCTTAAACTGGATCTATCGCTATTTCACCGAGCCTCACTATATTCATTGGATAAGTATGACTTTCTCTCTCTCTCGGTCTCCCGCTCTCAATGTACTTTTAATGCTCGCAACCATTCTTTTTTTTCATTTTCTTTACTTAATTATTCTTCGATTGCAGCTTGGATTTCAGGGCTCGTCCAGACTATAGTGTATGCTGATTTCTTCTACTATTACTTCCAAAGGTAAATTTTCTTGGTGTTGGCGAGCATAAGCAATTATATGCAAGTATAAGCAATCGGCATATGTTCATTATATTGGCACATATGTATGATTGCTCACTCTATGTCTGTGTTTGGGCAGTTGGAAGAACAATGTGAAGCTCGAGCTACCAGCTTGATCTGTATTTGCGTTCAAGTTAGATTGATCGTATGTACCATGTGTTGCAGAAATATTCAGCTTAGATGGTTGATTTTTCAAGTTAATGTGGAGAATTACTAGATTTATTTAGCACAGTTCACAAATTGTGGATTAATTTCTGCACATTATTTGAAAATATCAACCATGCGCGTACCTGTTGAATGTCGATGATTTTAGTGAAACATTTCAGCATTTCAGATACAGATATTTCGTGTCAACATTAGAATCAGTTGTATTACGACTTCATGAAAACTTCTCGCCATCAAATTTTAGAATTTTTTGAAAGCATGTTAGAGAATGAATAATCATATATGTAATGATATTCGACCAAACAAACATATACGTACATGCCCTTGTTGTTGTGCTACCGAGTCGTTAAAGTTCTAGTGCTCTTGGATAATCTGGATCGTTGGTTTAGCTACTAAATTATTTGTCTCGAAGAATATTCTCAAGTGCTGTATTTGGACAGAGCTCTTCGTGCGAGGCTAGATACAAGGTTTGCTCGAGCCTTGCTTGTGCTATAATGACTTTTGATTTATAATGATACAAAAAGATAATGTAACCTGTTAGGGCATCAATGCAACACAAATTATCATTCATGTGGATCTCCTTAGGTCCTTTGTCTCTACCATTGTAACAAGAAATTCCATTTGGGGTGGGAATTGTGTTTCCCTTGTATGTGCGATTTGCAGAAAATTTGAAGGAAGCACATGAGAAACGATCGTGAAAATTGATTGGTGCGCATGAAAACCTTGCAAGGAAATTAGTAAAAAAGAAGGGTCAAAATGTTCTCAGGAAACTCGAAAACAACTTTTAGGAAACTTGTAGGAATCTTCTTGGATGTTATTAAAAATTAAATACAAAATAGTAAAAATATTGGGATAATAAGTTTCTTTAGCACTT
>MKEJ01089636.1:0-12501 GCA_001753735.1 Embelia ribes
TCGTAATTATTTGATATATCTGTTGCTATGTGGTTATTAGTTGACAATTCTATAAGATATTCAATTTAATGACGTTTGCTTTAATATTTGATTGATAGACAAGTAACAAGTAAATATCTATCAATCTAAAAGATCCAAAATGTTCATAAACAGGCTCAATCTTGGCTCGGGCTCATACGATATGAGCCTAAACAAAAAATTATGGCTCATTAAGTAAACGAGCCGAGCCCGAATATACCTTCTAAATAAACGAGTCGAGTTTGAATAGGGTTCGGCTTGGCTCATTTGCAACCCTAATTGGAATATTTCAAATTTGAGGTGGCCATGTATAACGTACTCAATAAGGAACTAGTTGTCCACATTGAAAAGGATGAGTGTGATCAAGGTGAAAATGCTCACCATTACAATCAAGGGGAGTTTTTTGAAATTAGTTACAAGTTTGAAACAAAGAGTGGATTCAATTTATTTTAAGTTTAGATTTTTAATGAAAGAAATCTCTCTCTCTTTTAATAATTAGCTAGTTTCCTCAATTATTAGATCAGTAGTTCACCTTCTTGTAATAGTCCTTGCTTTCCTTAGCTGCAATGAAGTTCTCTTCAGTATATAAAAGGAAAATTGTCCTAAAATATTGAGTGGTCTGTCTCTTTGCTGCCTAAAGCAAATTGTTACAAGTGGTACCAAAGCCACTTTTCCTATCTTAATTAATAATTAATTAATATCCATCTCACAGTTCAGATTCAACCTATTTTCAAATTGAGGAAAATGTTTAAACCATATTTCCAAAGCCCAAACTCTCAATCATACTTTGGAAACCAATTCCAAAATCCTTTCCCACTAATACTATATTCTTCATTTAAACGCCCAATCAACTCATCCACCAAACATCTCTACTGCCATACCAATTTTTTGTACACTATCTTCAACAATCATCATATGACCAACATTAGAGCATTCATACCAATCTTTCTCATTATTTATACAACTCATTTTCTATAAACTCATTTATCCTACTAGAAATCCACATATTAGAAATTGCTCACACGAGTATTTCTATGAAATTTGTTAAAAATTACTAAAATAATTATATATCTACTATAATAAAATCTTTAACAATATTTTCATTAACCTCAAATAATGTTTTAAACCTTTGTTGAAAATTTTATTTTTTAATTGAGAAATTATTAATGGTAAACTTTTCCATTCAGAAATTTATTGTAGCATTTTTTTTTTTAAATTTAAAAAGATATAAAAACTACTGTAAAATATTTATCTCATTCGATTTCTCAAATAATAAAATAAGGCGTGTAAAAACACCATATGAATTAGGGTTGTACAAAAAAACCAAGAACAGAAAACCCATTCAGAACTGACTATAGATTGGATCAAAAAAATTCGAATTGATGTGTCATTGATCCGATATCTATCTATTAGGAACTGTGATTTTCAAGTGAAGTGCTGGATTAGCATAATATAATCCAGAACTGGACCGATCCGAACATAAACTTAGACTGGTCTGATATGGACATAGGCTTGGACTGAGACTGATTTAAAATAATTTATTTTATTTATTATTTTATATATATTATACATCCATATCTACATAAATAATATACAAAACATAACCAATATATTCATACAGCGGCTAAAATATTCGTTTTGAAAAGAAATTCTATGAACTTGCTTGTTTTGTATACAAGCCTATGAAGATACTCGTTTTGTACAGAAACTAATAAAATCTTTATTTGAAGAAAAGTCCAATTGTGATACTCGTTTTGGAAAAAAAATATACTAATAGAATACTTATTTTGTAAGAAATTATGTTAGAATATTTCACTATTTTGGTTAAATTGTTGCTATAATTAGATAGTTTTATATAAAGTTTGTATCTAATTAATACCTATTGACATAATGGCCATGAATAAAATTTGTACGTAATTAATACATATTGATATAATGGTTATATTTTGTTAGATTTTTAAGTTGATTAGATTAGTTTAGAATAACATCTCGAAACATACTTACGGAATCGAAAATCGGATCGAATCCGATCCAAACCATAGAGGACAAAATTGAAATTTAGTAAGTCGGTTCCAATCCTAAAAAGCAAGAAACATTTCAAAATGGATTTATTCTAATTTTGGGGTGAAACTGATCCGATCAGAACCGTGTAAACCGCTAATATGAATGCTCTCAATGTTCAATCTCACGCATTCACGACTAATCCATGTGCCTGTGGCAAATCCTATAATATAATGAGGCCAACGTACTTGTTTTCTAATTTTTCTATTTTATGGGCCATTTACCCATTAAAAACTGAACCCGTTACCGCGTTAGTAAAATTGTAAACAACGGGGGCATTTTGATCCATCTTGTAAACTTTATTTCTTCTTTTGCACGTTCACAGCCTCACACTAAAGGTCCCCTATATTTCCTCGAAAATTCTATTCAACCACCTGTTTTTGAATTGAAATGGTTATGATCCTTAAATTTTTAGCAAAGTATATCTTTTTTTTTTTTATATAATCATTGAGCAAAGTAACATAATTGGTCCTTAACATGGGCGAAAAATAATTTTTTAAAATGATGTAAACCATATTCAGTGACATTTCATGATTTTTTTGGCAAAAATCAATGTTATATTATCATTTGTGTTGATATTGTCTCCTACTTTGGGTATTTGACATTTTTAAGGTCAGAATTAACAAGAGTCCTTTACTGTTTCATTTGAAGTTCACCATGATAAAATAGAAAAATCAAAGTAACATAATCAATGTTATATTATCAATTGTCAGTTCGCTAAAAATTGGGACCAAATTTGTCTGACTGTTAGAATTTTGGAGTCCTTTACTGTTTCATTTGAAATTCACCATGATAAAATAGAACTTGTATTGAAACAATGGGACCAATAAAATAGTTTAATGGCTCTCTCCGCTAAAATCCCAGCCAAAACCCTAACCCTCTCTCCGTCTCTCTCTCTAGAACACATCGGAGCGAATCACGAATGTCTATATTAGCCCGATCTCGCCTCTGGTCCGCCACCTCGCGTAGCGCACGGCGGTTATCGTCTGAAGCCGCCGCAAATCCCCACAGAGAGCCGATCGTCGCCGCCGCCAACAGCCAACCTCCGCCGCCGTCTTCCGCTCCTCCGACGCCGCCGTCTTCTTCCGCCGGGACGGGAAGCAAGTCGTGGAACTTCCTCAAGTTCTCCCTCATCGCCGCCCTCACCGGCGGTTTAGCCACTGCCGGCTACGCCACCTACGGTTGGTTCCATATTTTGTAAATTATTATAATGTAACACTCACAATTTTGATTCCGTTTCTTAAATTATTTCATGAGCTCCTTGTGGTTCGATGTAACATTTTTGGAATTAAGTTTTTGTACATCTGTCACGCTACGAATTGGTACACAAGCCAGTTAGTAAATTTGTCAACTTTTGTTGTTTGATAGCCGTATGGACGTATAATTGAAAAAAACCTTCTGTTTTCCAAATAGAAGCGCAACATAATAAAAAATTCTCGTATTTTTGACACATCCTATTTAATACACCTATAGTTTGTGTTTTGTAGCTGTTTTTCCATATTAAACTGCAGACAGAATATTTGAAGATAGGAAATAATATATTATTAGGAATTTTATACCATTAATTTATGTATTATGCCAAACTTTTCGTACCAATTTTTAAAAGAAAATCCTATTAAAACCATCCTTATCGTACAATGTTTTTTTGTTGTCCTGTATTTTACTGTCCCGTATTTTATTAACTATGGCGGGAACTATATATGTTTAGAATTAAATTTGTGTACCAATTCATATGGGGTGTATAGAAACTTTACTCTTATTTTTATTGCATGTCCAATGCTTTTTGTATCTTTTAATTTCAGTATTATATATGCTTATACAACCCGAAATGTGAAAGCGATGACAGAACAAGTGTTCAAAGGGAAATGATATGCTTGCTGACAAATTATATGTTGAACTTGTACAATCACCCAAGAAGTTAGGTTGCGTGTGTTGATCCTATTTTCAGGATAGTATTGTAACCACATAGGTGTTTGCACGACTTTTATACTTGATTTTATGTACGAATTTTGCTACCCTTGTCCAAATCTGAAATTGTTCCTAACATCATTCACATGATTGAGTATGTAGAAGGTTTTACGGGGAGTGGGATTTAAGTCAACTTGTTACAATTTTTAGTGTAACCGAATGTAATATCTATATGAATTTGGAATTCTTAAAACTATTCATACAATTTGTTATACTCTTTGTAAAATAAAGGTTTACAACCAATTAGGGGTTGAATTATGGTTTTCAGAAACAAAGAAAAAGAATGTTCCTATATTGTCAGTTTCTAGTTCTTTTCCAGAAAGTATGCACATTTGTTCATGTATGAAATGAAAGGCGTAGACTACATGGAAGTGGGGCTGGCAATAAATCGAGATGCTCGGGCTTGGCTCGATAAATGCTCGAATCTAAACTAGCTGAGTTGAGCTCGAAAGTGTTAACGAGCTGCTCTCGAGCATAGGGTAGCTTGACTCGTTAGGCTGCCAAGCCGCTCAAAATATGTACAATGTATAATACTACACTCCTTCCGTTCAAGAACAACTAGATGATTTTACTTGGCACAGTTTTAGATATTTCAAATTTACAATTTGAATTGAAGAAAAATGTCCAAGTTTGCCCCTATTTATTTTTTACTTGACTGAACTCCAAATAATTAGGAAGGGTAGCAATGGTAATCCCTTTTTTTGTAATGATTGTATGTCCTAAATTAGAAATTTCCAATTAATAATGGTTCATAAATTTTGCCCATTATTTGTGTTCGGAGGGGGTACATACATATGTTGTGCAATTAATATAATAAATAAAAAATTATCTTATTTGAATAATGAAACTCGTGGATTAAAATCCATTTGCCTCTTACGAGTATCGAAATATCACTATATATATTTTTTCCATCTTGCCGAATTTGAATTTCACTTTCGCTTTTAGGATTAAATGTGTTGGTTATGAAACTTTGCATTTGAGTAGATGAAAATCAGAATGGAAAATCAATTACGAGCTTAGGTAAGATAAGGTTTTGTTAACATTCAAGTGGCTTGCAAGCTGCCAATTCAATAAAAATTCGGCTCGAGTTCGGCTCAAATGTTAACGAGCAAAGCCAAGCTTGAGCCTGATTTTTTTGGACTGACTTGAGCTCGAACACCCCAAAGCTTAGCTCAGCTAGGCACCACCCTTACATGGAACGTGTCCTCTTTACTTTTCTATTTGCAGAATAAGTACTTGAGCTGTAGTCATGATTTTTGGATTGGGTACCTGATGCAATAGTAATGAAATGGTTAAAGTTATTGCTTATGCTCAACTTAGGGTTTGTGTTTGACTGCTCCTAAAACGTGCAGATAATAATACCCAGCAAGTGCACTAGGGAACGATGTAGTTTTACTGGTGAAGTATTAGTTTTATCGATCTTAGGGACTCCTATTGATCTAGAGATGTTCTAAGAAATCTCTAACACATAATTTATGCTCAAATATTTAATCGGTTTATTTATATTACTTTTTACTCCTAATTTTTCTTGGGTTTTTGTTGAGTTGAGTTGAGGTGAGAAAACTAAACTAACAGTAAAACAATGAAAATAAAATAGCAGTATTAATTAAGATCTTGCCTAAACGGAGAATCTAATGAATTAATTTCTCTCCTTAATTATTCTAATTAATGAACTCAAAAATATTGTTAATTTGGAAAATCACTGATGTGCATAATCTGGTTTACTTCAACCTAGTGTGCCATAGGGTGATTGTCAGACACCATAACTATGCCTAGGCGATTTCTAAGGTACTTAGATGGGTTAAAAATTTTAGATTTTAGATTAATTCAATTTTTAGATTAAGTTTATTAAAAACATACTCATCAATTAAGAGTTAGGGAAATTTCGTTAATTCATCTTCATCCCTTAAGCAAGAAAGGAAACTAGCCTAGCATAATTACGATAAACATAGTAAAATATGAATAACAACTCATGAAAGAAAATGTAAACATGTAAAGAAGATGATCAATAATAATTAATAAGAAAGTAATTAAAAAGAATTTACAAAATTGTATTGAAAAGAATAAAAGAGAAGATGAGCCTTGAGATACCCTCTCTCTAACTTCCAAAGTTAGATAAGAGAAATAATGAATGACTAGATAAGAAATTAGGGTAGGAATAACCCTTGTATGTCTCTACACTAATTAAGATTATAAAAATATCTTTAATGAAATATTTCCTAATTAGATTCGGAATAAAAATAATGATATAAATCAAGTGTTGCAATTTTATCTTCCGCAGTTGACTAATCGATAGCACTGCACTCCTTGAAAAAAATAAATTATAACTCACTGTAGAAAACTTGGAATTGAGCTCTGTTTGAACCATTCGAAAGATAATTCAACGAGATTTCCAAGCATGCCAAATTTGATACCAAAATCTGCTCCAAAACTTTCCAGAAATTCAACAAAATTCATATCTTTGGTTCCCGAAACACTTTCAACAAATGCATAATTAAATCACTAGCTTAGTACTTCGTAAAACTCGTTTCTTGACACTTTAAATCTCAAACCAATGTCCAAACATAATGTTTGATATTATATCTCACGAGAATTTGCTTCTTGGCTTTAAATCATTACATTTAGCATCATAAACCTGCAATTAGCATAAAAACACGTAATACCGAAATAGAACTAGTTCTATATGCTAAATCGCTATATAAATGACTTAAAAGTTCAATTATATGCACTTAATTTATACACTTTCATAGCACAATTAGTGTTGAAGTGTATTTGTGTATTTTTGAAGATCAAATTGTAGTTTCAGGTGTTGGTTGATCTATTGTGGGATTTAATCTCTTGGGTTATCTTCTCAACTATATTTGAAGTTTTTGTTATTGGCAGATGATTTATGCATTCTTAGGTGCTAATGATGTTGTCTATGATGGAGAAATATAGATAAGGATTTATCAAGAAGAAAACTTTATGCACACATTTGTTTTCTGAAGACTGGACGCCTCTTTATTTTGTTTTCGTGCATTTTCTATTCTTATTTTGTGATGTACCCTTGAAGACGAGTTGCCTGCAAAAAGGAAAGTTCTACAAGCAAGTTCCCATGCGCTAGTTATATGTTTTGTCGAGCCCTCCTTCAGTCAATGGCTTTCCCTTTTTTTGATTGAGACAGAAAAGCATTATAGTTTGTTTTCAAGATTACATAGATCATCCACATTTGAGATAGTGGTCTTGATCTTGTTATTTTTGCTCCTATCTAAACTTGTTGCTCTATTTGATTGTTTTTTGGTTTGTTAAGTGCACTGATAAAATCAGGGCAGGCCAGTGACCCATACTGAAGTCTTTGGTCGACTTTTGATTAATTTTAATGGTTTCTTTCCTTGTAGTGCTACAAGAAGTCCAGGACTACTAACATTTCCATGACCGTTTGCTTCTTTGGGCAGAAGTTTGATAAATATGCTTTAAAATTTTTAAAATGTAATATGACTTATTAGTATATAACATTGGCAGTATGGTGTTAGTTAACTTAGTTTTTATAGTTATTGTGAAGATATCGTGTAAGGTTTCTGGTAATTTAGCATTTGATTGGTTATTTATACGAATCGTTTTTGTTCTGCCTGCAGCATATACTTTGGACGAGGTAGAAGAGAAGACAAAGGCCTTACGAGCATCTTCTAAGTATACCGTAGAGGATGATGCATCTTCTCTTGAGGTGTCTTGACTTCGCATTTTGTCAATTATAGTAGTCTAAATATTTCTGAAGATTTTTTTTGTGGCATTCCATAAAAGTATTATGACTTAGCTCTTCACCTTTGTGGAAAAGGAAGTTATTGGATTGGACTGTGTTGCTTTGTGCTGAGAGAGTTGATACATGTCTTGGAAAGTAAAATGATGGTTGAGGTAGCATTGAACTCTAGCCATCTCCAAATCAAAATAATACCTAGGATGATCACGAAAACATACATTTTTCAATTTATATGCCAGGTACATCTGTTTGGGGGATCTAGGCTAATTGATTAGGGCTAATAGATGGGAGATAATAAGATTAGAGCGAATATATAGTTAGAGGGTGCACACGAAAGATAGTTGGGAACATTTCTAAATTTCAGTTTGAAAGACGCTGAATTGTGAAATCAGATATAGCATACAAGTTTCACTTCCCTTTCATTTTTTTTAACTTTTTATACAAATCAGAATATTTTGTTGGGCCTTGAAACTGGGTTTATTGGTTAAAGAAATGATAATTGTTTTGGAAAAGTATGTCTTGAAATTTAACCTACTCAACTTGACATGTCGTAAGTATACTGAATAGGCAGTTTTACATGTGCATGCGATACCTCAGTTCAATATTTTCCATTGTGTGCAGTCAGATGAATAACATAATGTTATATCATTTATGCAGAAAATTCAAGCTTTGCTATATTCTGGTGCAATGACAGGTTAGGCTTTGTCCTTGACAATGTACTTAGAACTTACAGTTGCTTCCATCCTGTTTTTCGCTGTTGTTTACATGCCATATATTCTGTTCCTTTACTTTTATTTTATTTTTTGCACATAGTATCCCGTAACTAATATATTGCTAGTTAGCATGTGGAAAGTCCCATAGGGGTAGGTTCAATGGAGGGAGTTTCAATTAGTGTCACGTATAAATTTCAAGCTCACATCCATGGAGTTTGTATCCTCTTGATCCACCTCAAGGTTCTTGACTTATTATCTTGGTACTTTGTTTGGGTGATATGACTACACATTGTACTTCTGGTTGTAAGACCAAAGGCTCGGCTGGCTGGATCAGATGACTCAACACCTCCATGATCTCCCTAACTGGCCAGAATTTCCTACATGACATTGATTTTATATCATGTTGACAATATATAATAGATCCAGATTCACTTTTGTTTTTGTAAGTTTGTTTCTCTATCGGTGTTCGTATTTATGCCAATTAAGCACGGCATTCTCCCTTGATGTTCTTTTTGTATTTCCCATAATTCCACGATGGACTTTGCAGTTCTAGAGTATTTTGCTTAGATCACTGGCATGAACATATATGATATGACCTCTTTTTGGAATTTTAGAGCGAGCATATTCGAAGAAAATATTCTGTTTGTGCTTGAATTCCCACATATGTTCAGAGACATATTATAATTTTCTTTGAGGGAAGTATATTTTTGGTGTAACTTGTATAGTGGTTGATGAACTACTAATTATTGGGTCAGAATCCCATTGATGAATTTTCTTGTAATCATTTCCATTACAAGTTTCTATGTCGATATATTGCTGTAACTCTAATGTTTGCTGCTATTCGTTTGTGATACAGTGCCTGCCAAATTGGCTGAACTTTACATTGATCTTAGGAAATTGTCAGAGGAGCATGTCAAAGTGAGTTTTTTGTTAACCAATCTGGGCCATCTCAAAATTTTTTTTGGCCCCAGACATGAATAGAGATGCAGAAAGTGTCCTGTTCTTTTAGCTTTTGATTTCGTTTCGAGCTTACTAAGATGTTTTCTTCCGTCTTTGCAGGGTTTTACTGAGCCAACCTCGGAGAAGCTCTTGCCGGATCTGCACCCCTTGGAACAGCATGTCTTCACGCTTGTTCTAGACTTGAATGAGACTTTGATATACTCTGACTGGAAGGTAAGCTTGTGAATGAGGTTTTCCTTGTTGCAATTGCTTGCGGTGTGAAGTGTGAATGCTTCATCAGTTGTTAGTTGTGTTCTTATTTCCCTTTATATTATGTCGTATTGCGGCTCACTTCCCTTTTAAAAATGATCTAGCATGAGCCTTCTATTTAAATATTAATCATATTCAGTGACATTGCTCACTCCCTTCTTCCTTCTCGCGTTCATTTCTGTGGGAATATGCAGCGCGACAGAGGCTGGCGAACATTTAAAAGGCCTGGAGTTGATGCATTCTTGGAACAACTTGCCCAATATTATGAAATCATTGTGTATTCGGATCAGTTGCAAATGGTATTTTCGTGTTCCGCTCTTAATCCAGAGCTCGTTTCCTTTAAGGTATTGTCAGTTGCAGTTTCCCACTCATCCTACCCTCTATCCTACAGTATGTTGATCCTGTGATTGAAAGATTGGATCCGAAGCACTGCATACGATATAGGCTTTCCAGAGGCGCAACAAGATATCAAGACGGCAAACATTACAGAGTGCGATTTCTTTACTCTTTTATTTCAGTTATTCCTTCTTCTAATAATTTATTATTCTCCCATCCTGTTGTTTATTATTGTACTTATATGTTTCATTGGCCTGTACACTCATTGTACCTCAAATAGCGTGGATACTTCTATGAAGGAGACATGCCAAGTTCTTTATGAAGTTGGGAATGTTAACAAGGTGTTTGTTTTGGCAGGATCTCTCAAAACTTAACCGTGATCCAAAAAAAATTCTATATCTGAGTGCCCATGCATCAGAAAGCAGCCTTCAGCCAGAGAACGGTGTTCCGATTAAGCCATGGAAGCTTGAACAGGATGACACAGCCCTAGTGGACCTTATACCTTTTCTTGAATGTAATTTTCCTTATACTAGTACAGTATGTTCAATCAGTTGCTTGTGATTTTGGGACCTACAGGTTTGTTTATTTGTGTGCAGATGTTGCCCAACATAGACCAGCTGATATTCGTCCTGTGCTTGCATCTTACCAGGGACGGGATATTGCCAAAGAGTTCATTGAGCGCTCTAAAGAACATCAGAGGTAACTTTGTTACGAAAATAAGTCATCTATGAACTCTGAGCTGTTTGTTCTTATATCCTCAACGTAAGCAAGCTCACATAATTTTCTGTCTTTGGCGTAACCGTTGGGGGAATCCCCCTTGCTCCTTGAATGGCTATTCAATATTTTATCCCTATGCTTGCTTTTCGTCCTGGGTTGGACAACTCCAAATTTAGAAAAATTTCATGAGGAAAAGAAAAACTAAAGGAACTGCAAGTTGGCCTGCTAGAAAGTGTAGATTAGGCAACTGCTACTTGCAGAGTCACCAATTGATAAAGTCTATTTTGTGTAGCATATTATGTCGTAGCATGCATACAGACCTCATACCAAGAACCATAACTGACTGACGTATTTGCTATGGTTATTGGGTGAAAGATGCTCGCGTAACAGCATACAAGAGAATTATGTAAATTTTCGATTAATTGTGCAGGCGAAAGCAAGAGCAGCAGAAAGGTCGTTTATGGCGGCACTGATTCTAGCGCCATGGAACATAAATTGATAAAGAACCTTAGCCTTCTTTGGATGCAATGAGCTATTGATTTCAGGCATGTCATAAAATGTAAACCAGTTTTCATTTTGGAGGAAATGTTTCAGATTGAGTGAGAAAGCTGCAATTCTTATGGAATTGTGACGCTAGAATCAAAAGTTAATGTAGAGTTACTTCTTGTTTTGCCTATCCATCAACATGATGATTTTGGAATTTGTTCGTTTGGTTTATGAAAAATATTAGAGTGCAGAATTATGCTTTGTTTACAATCCTGCTTGAGGTTAGGATATTAAAGATTATCGTTTTTGTGTACCGAGTCTTCTAATTTTATAAGGTCAAGCCTCTATCTACATTAAGTCCAAGTATGGTTCTGCTCAATAAATGTACAAATAATGCATTTTATAGGTAGAAAGCTCACATGGCAGTTGACTATTGGAGCGAGGGGTGTAATTGAACAGACTCGTTCTAGAGCAGTTCAAGAGTAGCTTGTCTAGTGGCTCGGTGTTATGGGCTGACACTTGAGATGTTTATTTACAATGTCCCCCGTGTGTCACATGCTATCCGCTGGTAGGCAAGTCTTCCAATCTCAACGAAAACCGACTGAAAGCAATGTATCAAGTCATATTAAAGGCACACACACAATATGAAAACAAGTCATTCTTTCATTAATGATTGCAATATTTACAAGCTTGTTGATATCAAGAGCTAACGTATGCTCAAAAGTCTACAACTTGGTAGGAAAGATAAGCTTATCACTTCTTCCCTATATATACATTTTAGGTCATTTCTGGAGCGATAGGAGCGAATATTGATTTTGTTCGAGGATTTATAATTGCTAAAATAAAATATAAAGAAATTACTGAAAAAGGGAAAGTAATTACAAAGATATCCTAATTACTAGGCAGACGTCCCGGGCGAGTTGGCCGGTGATCCGGGTCGTCCCGGCGGCTCATGACATTCTCCCCGACTTGATCGGTTGCCGTCCTCAGTGACTTTTAATCCAGGTAGATCCTAATCAAATCAGCAAAAGCTCCCAAGTCTGACTCCCTTTCACAGCTAACTTCGTCATCCCCAAGTCCCCTCCACTTTATGAGAAATTTTCTGTGCTTCTTCTTTGAAGAGACTGCGATTTGATCTGCAAAGATGTCTTCCACACTCTTATTCTAGATTCTTATGGTGATTGTTTATCTGGATGACACATTTCTTGTGGGGTCTTTCATGTCATCGTAATATGGTTTGAGGTAGCTAACATGGAA
>MKEJ01089639.1:0-10654 GCA_001753735.1 Embelia ribes
ATATATATATATATAAACACAGATAGATACAGAGGGAAACGGAAAAATTGTTATGGCGTGAAGGGAGCGGTAAGAAAGGCGAGACATTCAGAATTCGATCCACAGAGAGACAGAGAGATTAGGGTTTGTATTGCTCTGCTCATTTGCATCTCTTTCAGCTCTCTGTGATTTGCTTCAGTGAGAGAGATGGAGGAGAGTGCGCTGATTCAGTGGGGTATGGTGCGATCGATCCTCGCCATTCTCCAATGGTGGGGCTTCAGTGTTACTGTTATCATCATGAACAAATGGATCTTTCAGGTGAAACTTTTGATTTGCTAATAATTTCTGTGTTCTTGTAAAATTGTCTTTATTACTTGAGTGTCTGTAATTTATTCTGTTTAAGATCTTGTTGAATTCTAGAGGAAATTGAAGTTTTGAGTTGAATCTTGCATTTAGTTATATGTTCAATATTTTCTGTTTCTTATATGGTTGAAATCTACATACTCCGCCTATGTATTTCTCGTATTACATAGCCAGCCCTAAGCCTGGATAGGGGAGGGTGGCAGTAGATTGTGATGGCCGGCCAACAGAACCAATCACATCTAATGGATACAATCATACCAACACTTATGAATCGGATCCCATCATAACTCTGAATTTAAAGTGCAATTGGGCGAGAATAGTGCTAGGATGGGTGAACTCTAGGGACTCCTCTTGTTGCACCCCAAATTAGCATGCTTTTGCATGAATAGTTTTAGGATGGGTGATCTCTTGGGAAGTTCTCGAGTTGCATTCATTCATTAGCCGATTTCAAATTATTGGGATTAAGGTTTGGTTGAGAAAGAAGAAGATAAAATTGAAATCTACTATGAAGGATTGGGTTTTACTTTTGTAACTTTGGTTTGTTAAAGTTTTAATGGTTTGTTGTGGTTGCTTGTTAAGAATGAGGCTACAAAGCCGTGAGAAAGATAAGGATGCAGGTAAGGGTACGAAAAAAGACATATATGAGTATTTGGAAAGTTACAAGTAATAATATGGGGTTTATACATCAAAGTATTATAATCTCTTGGGTTAATTATGAGTCATATGTTAGTAATTGTCAATCTATCAAGAAAAATGTAAGATATCCAAGTAATGACCATAGTTACATAATTTGACGTCTTTCTTTTCCTTTTTTCTTTTGTGATGGAGAGATATCGGTTGATAAATTGTAGATGCGAAAGATTAGACTTCTTCCATTTCTTCTTTTAATTAAAAAAAATTGAAACCAATAATTATTCAGAGCATGTAATGAATTGAGATCTCATGCATTGTAAGTGATGACACGAGTCCTGATGCGTTGAAAACAATTTACTCTGCAACTTCTTTTTATCCTTCTTAACATTAGGATATGAAAGTATCGACTAGTTTCTGTTTCTCTCTTTCATTCATCGTTATTCATGTTAAATTAGAGCTGATTCAGCTAAAGCAATGTGCTGCCCTCGAATATTTTTGTAGGAAGCAGATTTGTTTGTGTAAGAGCTCGTCTAGTTGCATCTTAAACTGAGAGTCTAGTATCTCGATGGTGGTGAAACCTTGGTTGTAGTTCTGCTTGGATCTCTGGTACAGGGGGAAAGAAATCTGCTTTGTAAGTTTAGTGGTCATTTAAGTCTTTGAAGTTTTCTTATTTCTCAGAAAAAGAAAAAATAAGTTAAGTTGTATCATCTGTGAGCTAGGTGGCTATCTGAATGGATGAGAGTCAATCTGATTTTGCTCTTCATGAAATACTTTTTCCGTCGATTACACCTGGTGTTGCTTAATTAGATCATTGTGTCTTTATATGTAGTAGATAGTATTTAACCTCACTTTTTTTTTACGTTCATTGTTAGATTTGTCATGGACCTCATGGTTTTCTCTTTTGCTACGGAATTATTGCGTCCACACCTCATTCTGTGCTGTTTGTTTAAATTTTAGCTGAAGTGATAGCATTGCTGTGTTTTATATTTTGTATTTATCTAACAATGCATCCACTTTGTTTTTGGAGAGATTTTGCATTTGTGTAGAAAGTTCTACAAGACTTTAACTTTAACCTTAACTTTTTCTTTTGTTTTTCCTCTTCCAGAAAATGGATTTCAAGTTCCCCTTATCAGTATCGTGTATACACTTCATATGCTCAGCTATTGGAGCATTCTTGTTCATCAAGGTGTTGAAGCTTAAGCCTCTCATAGCGGTTGATCCCCAAGATCGATGGAAAAGGATATTTCCTATGTCGTTTGTATTTTGTATTAATATAGTATTGGGAAATGTAAGCTTGCGCTACATTCCTGTTTCGTTTATGCAAACCATAAAGTCGTTTACCCCTGCAACAACAGGTTATTTTCATCATGACATTGCTTTTGTTTTATTTAACTAATCTGTCTCGTGATCTATTTCTTTGTTATTGTAGTCTTTCCTGATTTACAATTTCTTGGAACAGTTATTTTGCAGTGGCTAGTTTGGAGGAAACATTTTGATTGGCGGATATGGGCTTCTTTAGTGCCCATTGTTGGTGGAATTCTTCTCACCTCTATGACTGAACTTAGTTTCAATATGTTTGGATTTTGTGCGGCCTTGTTTGGTTGTCTTGCGACATCTACTAAAACTATCCTTGCAGAGTCTCTGCTCCATGGTTACAAGTTTGACAGGTATATTTGCCTCTTGCTCAAAGAAGGAAAAAAGGGAGTGGCATTTGTATATGCTTAATTTTACCTTGCTTTGTGGGTTTTCTCTGTCCTTGTAAATTGTAATTTTGACATCAGCTTTGGAATATAAATGTCCTTGTCAACAAAATATTACATTAAGATAGAAGGTTTGTGTCCTGATTCTGTAAGTATCATATTACTTTCATAAGTAGATGATGCTAGTATTGAGAACAAATGATTGATTAAAAGTCCGTGATCAGTTATTTGGTCAGTGTGTTAAAATATAAGGTCCAAAATTTTACCCAAAATTTCGAGGCATAAAAAATTATAGGCTTTTCTTGCACTGGGAGCCTGATCTATTGGAGCTTTTATCCAATATCTGCTGTTCTGTAGTAGGCTTTCTGTGAAATGAAAAAGGAGTTTTATTAAGCGTTAAATTACTTATTTAAGAAGATGAAGCTAGTATTAAGGATGAATAATTGATTTAGAATCTACGATCCATTTTTTGGGTCGCATGTTCAACTTAAAAGATTTAAATCAACTAAGCAAAATTCCTAAATATAATTTTTCGTAGGAAGCTCCTCGTGCAAAGTTTCTGTACTATATTTAAAATATATTGAAATGACAACTCATAATTAGTAGGCCTACTTCCTCCCTGTGACTGAAAGATCACCAAAAAAATTATTTACTTGGCATTACTTAACTTCTTGTAAGGGCAAAAGACATTGTTGAGGTTTTTGGTTGCTTTAATGGTTTTGAAAACAACTCATTATGTGCAAGTGTTTTATAGCCTTTAGTAATAGGTACAAGTAACATGTACTTATAAAACATTAGACAAAGCATATGTTACTATCCAAATGTTTCAAGTTCAAAGCTCAGACATGTACAATCAGAAAATTTTACCTTGTAAATAGGAGCGTTCATTGGACCCAACGGGTCTACCCGTCCCATACCTGGCAGGTCTGCATGTAAGCGGGTCTTGCGGATTTGATAGGAAAAATATGATACTTATACCCACACCACAACTCATATAAACATGGAGCGGGTTGACCTGCCAAAGAGGTTAGTCAACTGACCTCCAAGGTAAGTCGACTAACCTTTTAAAAAATGAGATTAATGTTTTAATGTAGGGGCTTGATTTTTTTTAAATTGAGAAAGATTAGTGGATTACCTCCAAGGTAAGTTGACTAACCCTTTAAAAAATGAGATTATTGGGCTTGATTTTTGATAATTGAGAAAGTTTAGTCGACTTATCTCTATGGTAAGTCGACTTACCTGTGGGTAATAGATGGCGGGTTGCGGGTCTGCGAGCCGGTGGGTAGACCCGCAAAAATGCAGGTATAATGAACTGCGGGGTTCAAACTTTAGTATCATAAGATACTTAAAATTATATCCTGCCATGCATCTTATTGATTGCACTCCTTTTCAAACTTAAAATGTAATTTCGTATGTGAGACTTTATATCATCTTGCATTTGTTATTAATAATGAATCCTTTCCACTATTTTTCACTTAAAGCTTTTGATGTCCCATGTACCAAACTTGTCTAAAAATTAATCCAGTTCTTTGCTAATAAAATTTTGGGATGCATGGAACTGATTTTATTGTTTTACCGCCAAAGGTAGAAGAGTAAGTCAGATTTGTCGTTGCTATCAATTGACCACAGACTGCATGTTAATTTATATATAAATGTGAATCTTTATGAGTTTATTTGAGTAGCACCATTCTTCTTCTACTTAATGTGGAGTTGTTAAATCATGAAGAGATATTTGAAACCACAAGATTTCGTCCCTGATTGCCTTTAAACTCTTGTAGTTCTTCGATGTTTCTTATAGAAGAAATGATCGACAGAACAAAATTTTGCACAATCTTTTTCCCTAGCTTTGTGCATTGTAAACTTTCATTTGCTTTCTAAATGAGAAGTTTTAAGTCCTTTACAAAATTTATTGATCCAACCTAGCAAGTAGTAATACTTTCTCAACATTTGTTTTGCTTAGTGAAATATGCCACATGTCTTGCACAATTTTATAGTACTCTGCTGTTGCTTTCTCTTCTCTATTTTTTCAAAGAAGTTGTTAAGGCATCTGCAATAACGTTGCTGCGGTAGAACACTCGATTTGCCCCCAGCTAATTTTCTATAACTCTGTTTACTCTTTTTCTCTATGGTTTCTGCTTCAGCATAAATACAGTGTACTACATGGCACCTTTTGCAACCATGATATTGGCAGTGCCAGCACTAGTACTAGAGGGAGCAGGGATTTTGCTATGGTTTCAAACGCACACTTCCATTGGTTCCTCTCTCGTAATGATTTTCAGCTCTGGGGTGTTGGCTTTTTGCCTTAACTTCTCTATCTTTTATGTGATCCATTCTACTACAGCGGTCACATTTAACGTTGCTGGAAATCTTAAGGTGAGACAGACTGATTCAGTTCTCTTAATTTTGTTCTTGCTTCAAGTACGATTCTCCGGAAGTATTCATGTGCATATGTGCGTGCATATTTCTTTATTTTTTTCCATTAGAGTCTCGAATATCTTCAATATTGGTACTCAGTTCATGCATATCGGTGCACTTGTCCGTCCAAAATGGGTTCGGAATTTGTAATCTATAATCAGATGATTGAGTTGATTCCACGATTACAAGTACATTTCATGCGAACCGAACAAGACCAGAACAGGACATTCTCATTATTAGAAGGGGATATTTAAGAATATCTGATTTGATACTATGTTTGAGGACTCCCACATTCCATTTAGGAGTGATAGGCATAATTCCTACAGTTGAAGCATATATCAGGTGGTCATATGTCATTCCGTCTTACGTGTCATTCAACGAATGGCTAAGCTTTAGATTTGCGTTCGGTTTTGCAGATAAAATATACTAATGCAATCATTTTTGAATTAATCATGTGACATGTCTGCATGATAGTGTTTTTTTTATTGATCAGACTTCAGAATGTCTGATCGGTTGAAACATTTTATCATCTGTCATGATCACATTTAAATAAATGAACATTTTATTGCGTTTGAGAAAATCTTTTAGGATTTTATATAAAACAAAATGAGACAAAAGTTATTGCCTAAATCCTACAGAGGCCTTCGCTTGGGTGTGTGAACGTACAAGGCCACAAATTAGTAACTCACGAGCTTGATATCATATTTCATTAGTTAAATGTATTTGGCTCATTCGTACTTACAAAATATAACCTCTGTGTACTATCCTTTAATAATTATGTTCTAGCACATTCGTTTTGATAACAAACCAAGCTAAGGCTGATCTTCAATACTTGTTCAATATGCAGGACAATCAGGGCACATTTAGTAACTGCCTAGAATTTATTATTCAGTTTTTAATGGTAAGTTTTTTGTAATAATGTTCTTTTATGTACATTTGCAGGTGGCAGTTGCTGTTACATGTTCGTGGCTCATATTCCACAACCCAATATCGGGTATGAATGCATTTGGATGTGCAGTGACACTCATCGGATGCACATTTTATGGTTACGTGAGACACATGCTCTCCCAGCAGCAGCAGCCTGGAACTCCTCGCACACCTCGAACTCCACGTAGCCTAAAGGAGTTGTTACCTTTGTTAAGTACTGAGAAATTGGAAGATAAGGTATGATTGCGATGTCTGGTTCTTGAGGATTCACGAGACTATAGAGGAAAGGACATACACGGTTATCAACTATGTAAACTGTCTTTGGATTAAACAGAAAGGGGAAAAAAATATTTATAGCTTATTTTTTTTCAATCTGGCACCGGTTCTTCTTGGTTTTGTTATTTCCTTTTCGTAGTTGAATGCAATTATCTATATTTGAGCTAGCACCGTTGCATAGAGGCGATGCCCCACCACTGCTGTCTATGGATTTCACATCAGCACTTGATCACTATGCACAATGATGTGGCGTCCATCGACTAGCAATGGTGGCTCCACCAGGAGGGTATTTAGCACTTTTGTAATCTAAAATATTATTTGTCTCTCCATGTTGATGGAGTTGAAATTTGATTTATTAGAGGTGAAATGGGTTTGAAAATGAAATTGTTTTTTATCTGTGAAAATCTTTTAAATCGGTTTGGAGCATTCTCACCTCTTATCCCTTTCATATTGTCGCTTCATTTTCAAAGTGGAGTGTCATCCAAATCATATCCAAAGATAGAAATCGGTCGATTAGAATTGGAGTTATGTTATTGTATGACTCGCTCCTCTGTATATTCTTGACATTCTTAGCTGGGTGAGCCAATCCAATTACATTCCATTTCATTCCCTCGTATGATGAAAAAAGTAGTCACCAAAAATGCGTTCTAATATCGAGTACTTGCCTTCTTGTTAGTTGTTTTTTTCTCAAAAAATGATTCCAAATGGAGCATAACAAAACACAGACATGACTTCGCCCACATCACATCCACACCGAACGTCGATAGAAAATGGACTCGTCCAATGGACTCCTCCAAGTGAGACTTTTAGTGGATACGAATCTAAAGCTACACATAATCCAAGATATTGAGAGAACTCCATTGAAAAGAGCATTATTATCAAAGACGGGGAAATCCCTCGCCTTTTGTTTCACTTGTACATTAAAAACGGGGACTACAACCTACTTACCAAATAATACTAAGAGTTTCTACATATAAGAGTTAACTAATAGTCATAGTTATCATACATAGCAATGGACATAGACTCGATGGAGAGAGATATAAGAGAGTTAACGAAGGATTAAGGCTTAAGCCAAAAGCCAGAAGTTCTTCTGCCACCTAGTGCTGATGAGGTAACCTCCGATGCTCTGGCTTTGCTTTCTCACTCCAATAGTCAAGCAATCGACGTTGTCTATGCACTTCTCCACAAACGCGTCTGTGCTGCTCCTCCCACACAGGCTGCAAACACAATCCCCTCTCAAAGTATTAGATGAAAAAATACAGGACAATTATTCACGAACCAATGCTGTAGTGAAACAGTACAATTATATATGTATTGTACTGTTTGTTCTATGCCTGTTTATACAACCATATCTATGCATGATTTTCTGTAGGTATATCATTATTGATAAATGTATGTGTTATCCATGCATGTCTTTACTCACCTCAAGTAATGCCAAGAATTTAGCTTTCCTCTAAAATATTATTTTATGATTTTGAAGTCAAAAGATGACTAAAATGGGAAATGCATTCGATAAAATCGATTGGCACATGGGCTTTTTAAGAGCCTTTTGAAGGAAGTGTTCAAATTGATATGCTCAATGGATCCGGTAAATATCTATCACAAATCACAATTGGTTTGTCCAATTTTTTTTTGGGGAAAAATGAGGTTTTCAAGTTTGTTTCTCGGCTTTAATCTGGAAAGGGAATAAGTAGCGAGGTGTTCTGGGCTAACAAAATAGAAAACAGTTTTATAGAGGTTTCAAGAGCCTTTTTGTACTGCGTTTGGTTCAAGGATTCCTACAAGGAAAGTAAAACGGAAAAGAAAATGTTGCACTTAAATGTATGATTTTTTATGAAGATATTTTACTTTCCGTTACTTTTTTCTACGAGAAATCCTTACATCAAACAGAACCTTAAGCTTCCCGAAAGTTTTATATTGGTGAGAAGGAATTCTACTCGCATCGAGTTAAGCTATCAATCCCTTTGGTGGATGAAACTCTGGGAAAACCTTACCATGGTCGCATACACCACGTGATGCACCAACGATCCAGCTTAAAAGATTGGACAATCCTTTAATGCAGGAATTTTACTTGCACCATTGGTTGCAGCATGTGGCATATCTCACTGATTGCATTTTATATTTTGACTCAACACTCTTATTAAAGAGTCCAATCTTTGGGAATCCCCAAAGAGGATTTAAATATTGGAACAAGAAGTGGTTTACTACCTTTGTGTAGGAACCAAAATGAAAGCAGTGATTTTGAAATTTACCTTGGTTTTCAATCAAGATGCTAGTAAAAGCAAAAATAAAAATTTTTGGAAGCACAAACAAAAAAATGCCCACCTTTTGTATTGGAGATTTTTAGAAAAGAAGACCATACCAATTAAGAAAATGAGAAGGCTTCTTTTGACCCAAGACAAGCACAGATACATCTAGCTTCTTCACTTGGCTCATCACTGTGGCTAACTTTGGACCTTGCACCACCAATGCCTCTATTTCCACCTGCAAAATTAGTTAATACTAATAAATAAACATTATATACTTCACCTACCAAAAAACCAACAATGATATTATTAATTGATAAAAAAAGAAAACACAGATCTGGAACCCTTAAAAAAGTAAAGGCACCGAAACCAAAAAACAAATACCCCTATGGAAAAGAAACTGAAAAAAGAAAAGTGAACTAAAGAGAAAATACTAGAATAGAACAGTAACAGACCTTAATTTTTCTTTTTCTTTTCTCAAGGTGAAAATACAAGTAGTATAGTTTACTTACACTATTTTTTTTCTCTATAAAGCTTCTGCAGAAGTACTTTTAAATGTTCATTCAGGCTCTCCACTGTTTGTTTTGCAAGAAAATGAGGGAAAGAAAATATTTTATTGGAAAATCAGATTTGTTAAAGAGTTTGTTTAGATGAAAAATAAAATTTTAGGAAAATTATTTTCCAAACCAAGAACAAAACAAGGAAAAATAACTTCCGTTCAAAAGCTAGAGAAATTATTTTCCAAAGCAGTTGCCTTGCTTGATTTGTGGCTATAACGAGGGCACACCCCTTTTTCTCTCCTAATCTTATTGTTCTTCTTCTTTATCTTTACAAAATACATCTCTCTCTCCTTTCCATGAACTATTCATAAAGAAATAATTTTATTTCGTTGCCTGACTTAAATCTTGATTTGTATTTTTAACTTTTACCAAATTAATTGTCAGATTCTTTTAATATATAATAAAATACTATTTGATTTCATCTTCTTTCTAAATTTTTTCTATATTAATTACTTGAAATAATTTAAAATATACAATTGTTTTAACTATTTAAATTGTAATTAAAAAATCTTTCGCAATTTTTTTTATTGAGTAAAAAAATAAAATTGAGGAAACAAATTAATTATATAGATAAGATATAACAAAAAATGATGAGTTAAGAGATAAGGTACTAATATTTTCCAAAAAAAATTCAATGTGCTTCCAAACTTGCAGAAAATCTAGGAAAATTAATTTTTTCCATGAAAATATTTTTTCTACAATTCTTTTTCCGGCAAAACAAACATGGCCTAGTTTCTATTTCTGAAAATTATGTGAAAAAAATGATGCATATCAATCTTTCCTTTATAGAAAATAATTTCTCAAATGGACCTTCATTTCTCTCTCTCTTTTTGCCTATAAAAGGCATTCAAAAGAACAACTAAAAGGGGCAACACAAACCCAAGAAAATAGATAGAAAAGGAAAAATAACAATATCGAAAATCCGAGTGACTAAATCCTTTCCCGAGGGAAAATTGCAAAAATAGGACTAATAGTGGCTCCTATTGCTGCAATATGGGATAACTTTAATAATATTTTCAAAAATTGGACTTTGGGATGTGAAAATAACAAAATACCATTGTACCTTCAACTACCCCACCCCAAAGAACGTTACTCACTATCTCTCTCGGGTACCCCACGCATACCCTACTTTCTCTCTCTCAGAAACCACTTATTCTCTATCTCATATCCTACTGTTTCTTCCAGACCAATTGATTTCTAGGGTTGGTGATTTTGTTCGTGATATACTCGTGTTTGAAGTATATTGTGTATAAGGTATTGATTATTGTGTTTGGAAATTACTGTATTTAACCCTTTTTGTTTGGCCATTTTGATTTTGGAGTTTGTGTTTCATTACTATGACTGGATATTACATTGATTCGCGAGGATTTGTGACCTTCCTTGATAATTCGTAACATTTTGTGATTATTCGTGAAAGTTCTCAAATTTTAAATTTCGTGACGTTTCAGGACATTGGTGACATATTCGCAATATTTTCTGTTCTCGGGTGCCTTAATTCATGAAATGATGCTTGGGAAAATGGGTACTAATACAAGTGAGATAAGTTTTTTTGTAA
>MKEJ01089643.1:0-12527 GCA_001753735.1 Embelia ribes
CTTAGGGATTTAATTAGGTTATTTAGTATTTTGTTTTATGTTTTATTATGATGTTATTTCTTTTTCCTCAGAATTTTTTGTTAGTGCCTATAAATAGTATCTTCTGTTATTATTTTTGCAGACTTATATGATATTAAAAATCTAAAAATTCTTTCAATTTGTTAATTTACCTTGCTTTCTTTTATTTTTATTATTTTTCGTAGTCAAACTATATTATTTTATTATTATTTTTCGTTTTTTTATATTTCCCATAAGCCATCCTACATCACATATTTTTAACACATGAAACGAATATATTAGGCCAAATAAATCTCTCACTAATATTATTATTCAACACCAATTCTATATCGCCTATAGCTGAAATATAAAATTCTGCTTTATTTTATGGCTACAACGACTCCATAATACCACATAAGGTGTGACAAAATTATATAGGAAAAAACTAAAAAAAAAAAAAACATCATCCATTTTGGAAAGCATTGTGTGGCTGAAACAGCCGTGATGAAAATTTGTTACATTTTCGAAGCATTTTGAAAACAAAAACAACGCAATGGCGGCGACGATTCTGAACCATCGTTACATCTCCGCCGCATCAGCCGCCCCAATCCCTAACGACACGTCATCGCCGCCACCGCCGGCGAAGATAATACTGCCGAAGAAGAAGCCGATGAAGTGGTCGACGGGCGTGGCCCCGGGGGAGTACGGCGGGCCCCCCACGGCCACCAAGCTCCGCCGCTACTGGGGCGGCGAGGAGGAGGATCCCATCACCTCCGACGAGTTTATTTGGAACAAGGATTTCATGCCACGTATGAAGCTCCTGGTTGCCGACTCCGATGACGTGGCGCCTCATCCCTCTCCTTCTGCTGCTCAGGTATATTAGAATGTTTTCCTCATCAGCTAATTAGAATTTGACTAGTTTTAAGGATATAATCACTATAGCCAACCCTCTATTTTTAGGGGATTAAGCCAGGCCCTACTTTGGTATTGATTTTTCTTACTTAGTTTCTGTTTTTTTTATTTTATTTGGAGATTGTATGGTGCAGCTTTTGATAAAAATTGCATTAAAAACCTGCTTGTGCTTTTCTCTGGGTGCTTTTAGAATTGGGCCTAGTTCGAGAAAGCTGGTGCTTTTAAAAATTACTTTTTAAAGTTGATTATAAAAATGGGTATAATACTAGTGTCGGTAAATAAATTTTAAAAATTGTTTTGATAAGTAGTATAATATTTAATAAAATATTATTTTTTTATTATAATGTATGGGAAATATAAAAAATGTAATTGAGATTATTATATTTACATAAACAACTTCCCAAAATATTCCTAATGTTATTTTTAAAAGCACCTTCATCTTTAAAATAGCATAAGTAGATTATCAGTAGAAAGAGTTTTAGAGTTTGCCGAACACATAAGGCTACAAGTTCCAAGGGAAAAAAAAAAAAAAACAGAAGTGGGTAGCAAAAGACAATCCCAAACTGGCCCCAAAACACTAGCACAAATGATAATAAATCGTAGTTTATTCTTTTTCTGTAATATTAATAGTATTTATAATATTATTGAAGGTACATTATTTTGATTTTCTTTATTACATGTATTAATTTTTATATAAATAGGAATTTTCAGTTAAAATTTTATATTCGATTATTTATAATATTGTCCTTTGCAGTATCTCCTATATTTCTAAGGTTATATTTCTCGTACCGCAGCCGTCTTTCAGTTTTAGATCCACAACAATGTTAAAACCTAGGGTGAAATTGTTCTTTGATAGTTGCTTTTTAAAGCCAATTATCTATTTTTCTAGCTTTGATAAGCAAAGTTAAGGGTGTTTTCAAATGGTGAAAAATACTAGTACTAACTCATGGTTTTTGCAATTATATTTATTAGAGTTGTGATCATGCGAGCAAGTCATGGTATTGATGGTCAATCAGATATGATTCTGTAAAAACGACAGAGGTGAGCCTCTACTGCTATTATGTGGAGAGTCATTGCCAGATGACGACTCTATCAATCTATTATCTTCAAATAGCCAATTTTTGCAATCGGGTTTAACATATTACGGCCTCCAAGACCTTTCGAGGAGAAAAACTTGATCATATCCCAAAACCATATGTATGATTGCCATACAAATACTTTTAAGCACAAACCAAGTACGTAAAGATATGTCATGCCCAGCAAAAATTTCAGCACCTAAGAGGCCAAAGTAGAGTGTTTCCAATGATCCATACATGTCAATAGACTATCATCACTCCTGAAAACTATAAATCATTTCATCCGCGAAAAATGACACAAAATTCAAAATATCACCATACCAGGTTCACGAATTACAGAACTGGTAATATGATCTTCAACACTTTTTGTCTTACACAAAGCAGAAGAGAACCATAAGTTTCAGTAGATAATCACTCCAGAAAACAGAGAGTATGAACCATCCATGGGCAGAAAAGGCCACGACATTCAAAAAATCACTATTGGGGTTTACCAATTACAGAACTGCAAAAATTAACATGTTTTGTCTAACAAAGTAAACAAGAGACTGCCAAATGAAACTCAATACAACAGAATTTGAAGACAGCTGTCACTCAAATCAAGAAAAAAAACAAAAGATCGTTAGCGAGAAAGTCCATAAAGTGGATTAGTAAAAATAGATTTTCCGAACAAAGTGAAGTGCGATAGGAAGGGAAAATTAATACATAAGTTCTTCATGTGACGATGATAAATCAATTAAGTAAATCATAACAGCGTACCTATTGTTAGTGCAATTGAAAAAAATCCAAAAACAGGCTTCAGCATAACCTGCAGATCAGGTAAGTGAAATACAAGGGCAGGCAAAAGTTCAATAAAGATATTCCCATCCTTGTATAAGCCTTACATTCGAACCCTTTACGAACAAAACCGGCAACTTGCCATGTTCGTGCCTAAAAATCTCAATATTCCTAACAAGACCCTCACATATGCTCAGCGCTCACGATAACTGACAAATACTGGTTTCTTGAGTAATAACTATGCTATATTTAGAATGAACAATCAATTTACGAAGATATACTTGGCTTCACCTTTGGGTAACAGAATTAAGTTCAACAGTTCCAGCAATCTTCAATGAATAACTGCTCTATCACAACCCACACCAGTGCCAAGGGAAAATGTTGATGCATTAATCTGCATGTGTGTGAGTACTTCTCCATTCCAATCTCGACATGCATACCACCACTATCCTTACTGGTTGTCTCCTCCTACCCTCCATGAGACATGCGGCGCTCCACGCTCATCATTCCACCCATATATGTATGTACGTATGTGTGTGTATATGTATATACATACTATTATTATATGTAAGGCCAAAAGTTTAACGATTAAAAGGGTGAAGCCCTGTCAAACTATTGGTCTTCCCAAATTTACTCTCTTCCTTTAATTACAATTTGTACTTTCAAAATATCATGTTGTGCTAGAATTATCAATAAATTTGAATGAAACCAAGGTAAGAAATGTAATAAGTTTATTGTTCTTATGTGAAATTCGAAAATTATCAGAAAATATTTTATGAAATTAATCAATTCTTTTTCTTATCCATTGAATTGGTTTTACATAGAGATTGAACTATTATTTTCGATCCATTGTATTGATTTTACATAAAGATTGAACCATTATTTTCGATCCATTGTATTGATTTTACATAAAGATTGAATCATTATTTTCGATCATGATAGAAAATGGTACACACATCGCATGTGGGGTGCTGCTAGTATATATATAAAGGTTACCGCATTGGGCGGTCTGGGAAGGGTCTGTATACAGCCTTACAATTGTTTCTAGAGACGTAGTTTCCAAGGTAAGAACTTGCAAATATTGATTACCCCGAACACATCATCCCAATTGCTAAATAAAAATGACTTAAACCACTAGTGAATTCCATGCAGTACTTAGATCAACCTAACCAGACAGTAGTGATGATATTAGAGATCTTAACAGCCAAATTCTATTTCCTAAAACAGTTTCCGTCCCCATCCCCCAACCACACACAGTAAACTAGGAAGTGTAATCCAAAGATTGGGTGATACTGATTTCTCTCAAGAGTGCCTCCTTTCTCGTTTTTCTCTTCTTCTCTGTTCCCTTTTTTCTTTCTACTCATTTTTAACCTGTTATTTGCCTTTTAGGTTTGTTGGTGTGTTTGGCAAGCATGTGTAGTTACACGGGCATATAGTTGCAGTTATAAGAACAGTCAGGAGTCCATAAAACAGGCAAGTGTAGTAACATTGTCATAGACTCAAAAGCTATATGAACAATCAGCAGTCCTTAAACTTCTCAGTCAAGAACTTAAAAGCTCTATTACATTTTGTGAAGAGCTCCTGCTGAGAGCTTCTAAGAATGGAAAAGACCTAGGTTTAATTAATACCTCAGCTTGCTAGTAGATGTGCCTGGGTATGGTCAATGATGAAGTATCTAAAGTGTAAAGTGACCCAGCCCAGGTGGCCAGGAGAGGTTTATCAACACAAAAGATTACAGAAAGAGAAGATACATAAACTCTCCAACGGATATATCTTTAAATCACCAAGTAAGAGTGGGAACGGGTAATTCATATCTTAGGCTAAGCATGTTTTTTTCATGAAAAAGACCATGCAAAGTTAATAATGACAATTGTACCTGAGAAGATGAAAAGGCCCATCCAAATGATTATTGATATGGTTTAACAGATACAAGGCCCAGTCCAAGAATTAAGCTCCAAAATTGTTTTCCACAAACCTATAATAATGACTGAGAGCAAGACCTATATTTTCATGATAGAGTTGAGGAATAATTCAAATAGTAGTTCAAAAGCAGTATCTCACAATGTAATAATTACTGTACACAATGTTATAAATACAAAAGCACCTATAACTGCACACAGAAAAGTTCTGCTCAACTACCAATTGCCAGGAAATTAGAATGAAAACTTGTAGCCAAAAATAGAAGAGCCACAAGAAAAATGCACAAACACCTAGGGGACGTAAAAAAGAAAAAAAGACCACATATATTGCTATGCCTAGAAACCTCAAGCAAAAACTCAAAAAGAAAACAAAATCACGATCTAGATTCTAGACAGAGGGGAATTCAGATGGAATGGACAACGAGCGGGTAAAATCAGCAATTTAAGTAAGACAAAGGACTTTTTATTCCTTGTTACCAAATCTCTTGGCTATGAGAGGACGGATATCATCAGCATCAGCAAGGGTCTCAAGGAAAGGAAGTAATGAAATTAGAGCTTGGTCTGATGGGTCATCAAACCAACTCTTAATAGGAATCCCATTGTTCACTTGCAACTGGAAGACCTAAAAAACCAAAAAAGGAAAAAGAACTGAATTAAAAAATAACTCTCCAAGATAAAATGAACATTTCAACTTAAATAATCCAATGTGCTAAAAAGGGATATATCACAACATATTTGCACTAGGAAAAGAAATTAGAGTCAGAGTCCAGATCTTTAAAACAAAAGAAACATTTTAAAAGACAAAAATATGTAGGAGAGGGAATGTCTAGAGACAAAACTAAAAGGATGGAGAACAAAGCCAAGGGCAAGTTATTCCACCTGTGGAGTATTATCAATTATGGCAATTTTTGCAAGATCAACGCCAAAAATTGTCAAGTCCTTAATGTAATTCCCATCCAAACAAGTGCACGATTCCCGATAAGCACGGCGTGAGATAATTTTCCCATCTGGATCAAGTTTATCTAGAAGTTGTTCGGCATATATGCTTTGACTAGCTGTGAATACCACAACATCAAACATCTCCGCAACCCTCTCCAGGAACATCTGAAGGTATGGCCTCTGCCTTACATATACCATATTCTCTTTCATGTTGAAAAAGACTGGAAACGAGAAGTTAGCGTCATCACAGCTCTCTAATGTAGAGTGCACCAGTGTTTCTGCATAAAGAGAAGCCAGCTGTGATCAAGAAACCTTTAAAAGAAACAATTACTTTTGTGTTTGATAAAAGTTACAGTTACATACACAAAATCCAAAATTGGAACTTTTAGTCTATTTTTCCTTCTTTCTTTATGCTGCAATGACCTGCAAGCTACAAGTTTAAGTTCAGCCTGGGCTTTTCACCAGCAAGAGGGGAACCCAGGACCTGGACTTAAAATTGGGCCGAATTCAAAAGGAAAGCTTAACCAGATGAAAATAAATGACACAACATCAATGAGCTAATGAAACTCACCATCCAAGTCTAATACTAAAGTGACAGACTTTGTTTTTCGCATTTCTTTATGCGATATGGTGAACTGAAAGTTCGGGCCAACATCCTGAAAGTCAGGTTGGTTTTGGATAAACATGTGTGGATCAAAGCACTCCGATTGATCCGGTTCGGAATATGTGTTAGCGCCAAAATCCTGGTCACATCGTCGCAGCTGGTGGATAGCAAAGTATAAGCTAGAGTCATCTGAACTAATGTTGGTGGTTTCAAGTGTTTGGACATCATGGTCACAGGTTGCCTCATAAGTATCTTCAAGAAAAGGTAGCATCATATACTCTTCAGCCACATCAAACAACGTACTTGACTCGTTACATTTGAAATCAGGCAAGCAAATTGTTTCCGTAATACTTTCATAAACCAAGTTTCCGCCAAATGGTAAACCTGGACAATGAGAGAAAAACCAGATATGAGACACTGTGAGGGGAGACATACTAACAATATTTGAGGACATCTATTGTTATCAGCACTATAATCACCTCCTATTAGTCCTAGTGTCACACTACATTATCTATCTACATTATAAGCTCAGAAGAAAGTTCTTCCTCCTGCATTGATCTTTGTTAGTCAAAGTTCGAGGAGAAACAAGTGTACCATTTGCTTTTGCCATTTTCCCTTACTAATTCAATTATGTATTTGATTATTGTTACAAAACCAGAAATGTAGGACAAAGTAAAGATAGAGAAGACAAGATAGAGAAACGGAGGGTTAACCAAAACTTTTAACTTAAAAAAAATTACAGGCTCTCGAAGACATGTTTTTGGTTCAAATCTGACGATAAGAATTATGAAATTTGCACTCCAAGGGGCAATATCAACATCAACAATATAGTCCAGGACTACTACCTGCATAGTCATTAACATCTGCTTCAATACTAGTTTCAATCGAATCCAAAATAGGTGAGAAGAGTGTTGATGCACCTGTGTTCTGCGTTGATTCCTGCAATCAATTATCAGTTCTTAGTCGTGATGTACGTAAAGTCACTGTTTGGGTGTAAAAACTGGTAAGCAAAAGGAAGAGCTAAAGAAGAGCAGAGCTGTAAAAGAAGGGGAAAAGAATAAAGTAAACACCTATTAGTCAAGTTAATTTCCAATACATGGTAGATCAATTTGTCAAGTTCCATATTCTGCAAATTGTTCAACTTCTTCAGGTTATAAGGAATATAAAGATTACCGCCATAATGGGAAATTTAACATATAGGAAACTATTTTGATATGATGGAAGTTTAGTGCCGCTGCGTTCATAAAATCAAATCAGTTGTAGAATTGCTAATTTGACCACACAATAAGAGGGGCTCTATTAACTGGAAAAGTAAGAAATAGAAGCAAATATAAAAGAAAACCCAGAATAAATTTGTGCTACCACTTAACAGAGAAAAAAGAAATAGAAATAGAATAAATCATTACAAGATTTTTAGGTAATTCAATATGAAAGCAACCAAACTTCTAAGAGAAGAGAAAGAAATGTAACAGAAAAATGGAAAAACTGAGCACTGATTTGACAATACTGAGCATGTCTAGTTGTACTCTTTACCATTTTCAAAGTAGAAGAATCAGCCAAAGGGGATGAATGCTTTAATAACTGAACATTTTCTTCATCAAGAGTATCATGATTGTCAATATCTTTATCGTCTCCAGTCTTCTGAGCATTTATTTTATTGCTTACAGAAACTGCAGAAACATAAAGTGTAATTAGAGGAGGAAGTCGATGAAGCAATGTAAATTTCCGGCAGTAAAATTTCACAGCCACAGAAGCTAATATAGAAAACGCAAAAACTAAAGAATGGTTATGCGATGTGAGAATGAGATGATAGATAGGGCTCCCATTTAGGAATAGAAACAAGCTACAGAAAAGATGGTCAGGACACATAAAATACACGTACAATGAAATCAAACAAGGACCACACTAAAGGGAATGAAACAAAAAAGAGCAAATTGTTGATGAAACATCACAAAATCTGACCCCTGGCATGCCTGGTTAAAATAGATTCATCGAAAATTTCAAAAAATCTCCATAGAATTTCACTACGTAGTTAAAAAGTAACATCACTTACCATTATTATTCTGAATACACAAATCAATATCTGCTTCTCGCAAAATCTTGACGCGGGAGCAAGTATTCTTGGAAATTGTCGCTGATTTTGGACATACACAAAGGCCATTTTTTTCTCGAAAACAACCCGTAATTGAGTTGGACTTCATCTTCAAGAATGGCATTTGGTCTGTCGTGATATGTTCCAGAATCTTCAGTTGAGAACATCAGTGAAAGCAAGCCCCTGCTATGTGACAAAGCAAGCAGCAAGATGCTGTCGTAAAAGCAAGACAGAAAAAGATAAGTAGACCAGGTTCTACATACATAGGGACTCCGTTAGACTAAAGAGTAAAGCAAGCAGTCAGCCGAAAAAAAAAATCAAATTATATGCCACCATTCAAAATACAAATTTATCAACTGAAGAACACACTTTGAGCTCTCAGCACATAGAAGTCCATCAAACGAAACTGAATAACCAGCAAGGAGTGGGAAGTGTATTGAAAAGCAGTGGTAACTCGCATTTACTTATTACTCCGTATATCATGTCATCAATCTTCACGAAATTTGCCAACTTTTCATCATGATGACCGAGAAGCAGGAGCTTTTCCCTTCTGAAGACTAATAGTGTTCTCTATTTGTGAATTCACATTTAATTTTACTGATACCGATAGACTAGCAAAACCTAACTTTTTAGAGTCAAAAACCACAATAAAAGAGTATGGTTTGGCCAACCCTTTAATTCAATTTCATTAATAGATTCATCACACTCTGGTCTCCAAAATTTGCAGTAATAATTTTCAAAACCAGCAAAAATAAAAAGGTACATGTAAAAGCCTTAAATTGCGAGATTTTATATGTAAAAAAGTTGTCTTTCAGCTTCCTTTGTCACATAACCACATCTTTGGAGTGAACAACAGAGCAATAAACATGGTAAAAATAATTACAAAACACCTCAGAGGACGAAAAGTGCAATTATTTGGCCTAAATTATACACACAAAGACATACTATACACAAATTCAAGCACAAAACCAGTTATCCCAAATAAACAAAGGTCAAAATTAAGGAAACAGCCAGAGCAAGGAACAATTACCAAAACAAAAATTCATGAACCCCCAACTGAGGAAGTCCCCTGGCTAGTAATTGTAGTTAATTACATCCAAAAAGTATAATTACCAAAAATTAATTAAGACTAAGACAAAAGATCGAAAATTGATCAAGCCAAAGACCATAATTGAGACCGATCTAAAACCTAAACTCTGGAAAATATAGAGAGACAGAAAGATGGTGACTTAACTCACAGCTTCTTCAGTCAGTTCAAAACATCGATTGGACACAGCATATACATACATACCACAATCGTATAAGTACTCAATTATGAACTTAAAGATTGTAATTGAGACCGATCTAAAAACCCAAATCTTGGAGAAGAGAAAGAGAGAGAGAGAGAGAGAGAGAGAGAGACGAGAAATTACCAAAATCTTCTTCAGTCAATTCACCAGAAAATTCAATTATATATATGGCGCATACATACATATCACAATCATATAATCACTCGTAACTATGAGCTAATTATCAAAATTCAATAACAGTAAAGAGGTGATATATATATGTATCCCGCCTGACGCGCTTTCTCGCACTAAAAAACTCTTGCTTAGAGTTAAAGACCATAATTGAGACCGATCTAAAACCTAAACCCTAGAAACTATATATATAGAGAGAGACGAGAACTTAACCAAGAGCTTCTTCCATCAATTCACTAGCAAATTCAATAATAGATATCACAATCATAGAAGCAATCAGAATTACGAGCTAATTATTGAGTTTTAATTGAAGCGAAGAAACGGCGTACCTGAGAGACGATCGGACTCTCTCTCTCTCTCTCGCTCGCTCGCGCCCGCCTGACGCGCTTTCTCTCTCTGAAAATCTCTCTGTGGAGTCCCTCGCTGAACAGAGGACCCTTTTGGGAGCTCTCTTTTGACTTCGTTGGAGTTTATTTATTTGTACGGCTGTGATCGAAAGTTTAGCGAACTGATTTCAGCCAGTATGGGATCGCCACGTGGCGTCTGCGTGACGTGATGACACGTGTAGAGTTTGCGGAAAGAGAGGAGTCATAGATAGGAGGGAGGGACTCGACCCGCCTTCTTGTTTCTTTAGAGATATGTGATTACTACTCTAGCTATATCAAAGTATTATTATCCACCCTTGGTTCAATTAAATCGAGTTCGAGAATTAATATATTCGATCTAAATTGGGCTCCTTTTATCGAAATAAAATATATATATCTATATTTCTATATTTATATACAAAAATATATAAATGATAAAGATTGTATTTTTTTGTCTATATATATATATTAACTTTTAAATGGCATTGACATCGTTGATGACCAACTAATTGAATCATCTTAATAGCATCCGCATACAACTACCAATATTGTGATATTGTTAGTGTTTTGTGAATTCGCCAATTTTTTGGATCCTCTTATAAACTTCTTTTCATGAATCAAGTTTAAATATATCACATCATGTGAAGCCTTAAAAATTTCATTTAAGAGTCACATATGTACTACTAATCAATCAATTCTAGCAACTCATCTATTTGGTTTTTGTTCGGTCTAATTGCATAAAAAAAAAACTCCTTTCAATCTTTTGAATAGAGGAAACGCTTTTGTTGATGATGAATTACTGATAAAATATTTAAACATGGTATCCTTATTAATCAATTAAAACAGGTATAGTAAATTTAAGTCATAGATTAAAAATTTTGCTTTATCTCATTGATGATGGTCGAGCGGTCATTCACACCAGTTTGGTGAATTTCTTATACATGTCTTCGATTAGGCCAACGCTTATTCCTATTTCAAAGGATTTTTCAGACAATCTCTTTGCTACATTTGCCCCTACTCTTAATATGAATATTTTGATAAAATTAAGCACACTAACAAATCTAATCGCAATTGACATGAACGTACAATATATGGACAAGTTACTGCATATATAGTGTAACACATGTTTTAGTTATTTGTGGTCGCTTTGTCTAGCCATATAGGGATAACTTTGCATTTTAAAAATTTTATTGACACGTGATACGTCTTTCAAGTATTTAATTGAGACATTTGATATGAAATTCCAAAATAAACACTGCTTGTTTATGTATTCACGCATATCGCGTACAACTCATTTGCTGGTGAATTAATTGAGACATTTAATATGAACTTTTAATGCGGTGCAAAGCTAATAATCATAATAATAAATATTATCTGTGTCAATTATTACAAATAAATGTGAGCGCGTCAATAAAATAAAAAAAATAGTAAGCATAGTTATATTTGATTCTGTACAATCTCACGCATGTCATGAATGATTGTGGTGTCTTCGTCGAAAATGCCATCCGCAACAGTTTTCGAAAATTAATTGGCACAAAACAACAATTTCAAGGATTTAATTCACTTAAAAAGCCTATTTCAGCTGGAAAGACGAAAATGCCCCTCAACTGCTTATTTAAACCTCACCATTTCAACCTTTCAGGCGCCATCTCTCTCTCTCTCTCTTATATCTCTCTGCAGTCATCCATGGCGGTTTCATCGACCGAAGCTCTCAACAGAGACCTAGTGGCTCTGAACAGTCAGCTCAACGCACTCACCTCCTCCTCTGACTCCGATGATGAAACCGATAAGAGCAAGAAACTGAGCATTATAATCAAGAAAGCGATGGAATCGGCCGAATCAGACGAAGCATACGCTGTTTTCGAATCTTTTTACAAAAACCTGATCGATCTCCAAACCGAGGTTTCTAGGTTGAGCTCTGAGCTCGAGAAGGCGAGGTCCGAGAAGCAACAAGCCGAGGAGAAGCTGGAGAAGAAGAGATCGAAGGTTAAGTCGCTGCGTCTGAGGAAGTGTGAGGTGGAGTTGGAGACTCTTTTTCGCCTCAGCAGCGAGGTCGTTGCGGGACTGGATCCGTCTGATTGGAAATCGAGAACTGGAATCGAGTCCGTGTTTCAGAAACGGATCGATGAGGTGAAATGCGAGGCGTATGGAGCTGCCCCGGATGACGTGGAGGCAATGATCGAGGTTGGGGATAGGATGGAGAGGCTTGAGGAGTCGCTGAGGGAGGCGAATGCTGATGTGGAGCAAGGGAGGGTGGCGTGGCTGACCTGGAGTGAGGCGGTTGAAGGGATTGGCGGAGCTCTGGCTGCGGTTTGCCGTGGAATCGGGGCGATCAATCGCAGGGGACATAATTAGGCTGACGAGCGAGAGCGTAGAATTTAGCAATCGA
>MKEJ01089645.1:0-15124 GCA_001753735.1 Embelia ribes
ACCAACCACAGTATCAGTGTTCAAATAAATTTACCAGCTTCGATTTAGGATTAAAGAAATGAACAAGAAGAGCTTGAATTTCAAACCTGAAAAGGGGTGGATCTACAACTTTTGATGAAAGGTATAGTTTATCCTTTTCTCTTTTGTATTTTTACTTCAGTATATAGGTCAAGTTCAATGGATAAAACATCATAAAATTGTTGGATGATCAGATTCAGAGGAGGTCTCCCTACCTTTACAGATAAAAGAATGAATTTTGAAGATCACATGCCCACTGATTTTCAAAAGAAAAAGACAATTACTGTTAGACAGTGATAGAACTACACGAGCTGATAATCCTTTTCGAAGTGAAGAGTATCAAGAAAAATGTCTGAGCACCTATATGACTAGACATTTTAAAATATTGGCCGCACTGAAAAGTTTTTGGAGCTGCCGCTGTTGATAATATTCGTTTTCATGATATTGACTTGAAATTCATGTTGCCGTATCCTAGTCCTTTCTGGAATGAACACTAATCACATACTTCTTATTTTTTCTAGTTTCTCTACTAACCAGCTCCAACATTTATGAGACGCCACAGTACAGTAGTAACCGAAAGATAATGTGCCAGTGTAATTTCTTAACACAACCAAATCCCGGAATATAGATAACCTACCTTGGATATATGAACTCCAAGGCCTCTATGTGCTCCTGAACACTTGATACAGATGAATACTCCAAGGCTTAAAGATCTGCAGACCACAACAAAGTGTCACCACGAAAAAAAAAAAAAAAAAAAAAATAAGAAAAATAAATAAATAAATAAATAAATAACCAACACTCTCTCGGGCATTGAGAATAAAGCATTAATTTAATAAAGAGAACTCCAAAATTAAAGCTTCAAATACCTATAAAGGCCAGTAATATTATATTGAAGCTACATGGAATGGATGAATCAGGAATAGACACTTTATGATTAACAACATTCATCGGCAACACATTTTAACAGAAATTTGAGTTGATTTGGGTTAATTTAGCAAGCTATTGGGTCAAACCTAATTCTAAAAGTAGCAAAAGATTTTTCATTACAGGATTGCACTGGTTTTCCTTAAATTAACCTATGGGATGCAAATCTATTAAGTGCAAAATATTTTCCATCTCTAGATGTTTTATTTTTCCATTTTGTCGAACTAAACACTGTAAAAAAGGTAAATCAATTTACCGTAAAACGTTTTATTGTCAACTAAATGGAGCATCAGTCAAAAAGTTATGATTGGGAATTGAAAATAGTACCAAAAAAACACCAACTTGTACTTACAGTGGACAATGCCTTAGCCAAAAACCTATCACTAGAAGTAGAAAAAGTATATAAAAAAAATAGTAATAACAATAATAAAAATAAAACAACTCGTACTAAAGGGGACAAGGGTCCAAACACAGCATTCAGAGGTTAAACAAACTTAACAAATTTCTTTTTCAGCAGTTGAGGATTGTTACAAATATCAATAGCAAGGAATTTAGGAAATAATAGTTTACAATTTTAATCAACATTAATTACTATCACCAACCCTAGAAAATGAAATGAGATTAAAATCATTGATTACTATCATCAGCCCTAGAAAACTACTATCACCTTACAGCCTTAATATAATATTACAGGCCTTTATTAATAGTACCGCACGTAAAAGGCAGAGAGAGAGCAAAATACTATTAGGATAGTACTTACACCCATTTTGGGTCTGGAGATCCACAATCTGCACAGAACTTATTACTTGATTGAGACATGAGATTTTCTAGCCTTCCTTGCGGACCTGATTGAAGAAACTTCAGGTTATACATGCTCATCTTTCATGTTTGACAAAGCTAGCAATTGAAAGGATCTAAAATAACCAAGAGGTGATTTATATTACAAGTAAATCCCAAGAACATTGTGGTTGGCATTATTCATCATCATCGTCCAAGACTTGAAAATCTCAATCGATTGGGTAGGCTATGCGGTTGGCATTATTACAATAAAAAAAATTTAATAAGAGGATATGAGGTGTCAATATTTATTGTTAATAACTGAAAAGCATGGAAGTTTGTTGAGTCTAAATAATGCAAGAAATGGTTCAAAACTCTATGTCAAGGAAATGAACCAAGACAGACAATTTGACAATGGACCGCAAGAGCTGATTCCATGGCGAGTAAAAATTATATCAGAATATAAATATTGTTAAAGTAACTAGTTGATTTAATAATAGTTATTATCATGGTCAAACAAACATACATGAAATCAGTCCTATAAGCAAAAACAAATTTCGGTGTTGAACTTGCCCAATTAGCAACTCTCATTGTCAAACAAACATATGTCAAAGCAGTCCTTTAAGTAATAATAACTATTGTTGTTAAACTTGCCCAATTAGTTGATTTAATATTTGTAACTATCATTAAAATTAATTGATTTAATAACAATGGCTATTGTTGTCAGCCTATCAAGTGATACTTGAACATAATATATGCGAAAACTATTAGGGAAATAACAAGAAAAGAAGAAAATAGAAAAACTATCAAGTGCTAGAATCAAGAAAGCTCAAAATACCAGAAGCAACTACTTGTCTTTCCTTTCGGTTGGCATTCCAACTGGTAGGAGTGTCAGCACAAAGGAGGTCATACAGGCAAGATCCTGATCCTACAAATGTATCATTGATTAATAAACCACAGAAAGATCTGCTATAAACTTTTCATCAATTTTGGATTTAGTATTTAAGGCATTCTAATACTGCTCAATTTTAGCATCTATTTGATGTAACAGAAGCAGAAGATCTAAAGCCAGGCCCCTCTTTTTGTTCCAAGAGCTAAAGCCACATTAAAAAAAAAAAAAGGAAAGAAAAAAATAACTTTTTACACCAACATATATGACATTTAGTGGGTTTTTACACCAACACTTATGAGGCATATCTCGCATTTAAGGATCCACAATCACAGTCCCTGTTTCTCATTTTAATCTTCAACTGGTATTCAACATTCTTCTAACTAAGAGAGTGTGGCCACTATATATATATATATATATACATATGGACAACCGAGTGCACAAAACTCCCGCATTGCGGTGTCTAAGAAGGGTATGACGTATGCAAACCTTATGCCTATTTTCAGATAGGTTGTTTTCAAGGTACAAACCCATCACCCTCAAGTCGCAATGAAGGTGTACATAGCCTTATCCTATACAAATATTCAAGTTAGGGCTTTAAGCACTACCAATATCAATTTTATGAGAGGTTGAACATGGAGCAACTATAATATTTAGATGCCATGTAAACAAGAAGCCAACTCTTAGAAATTTCTTCCTTGGTGTGGCCACTATATTTCAAAATATTTCTTGCCTGGCTCAAAAGTAAGCACCAACTACATGAAAGGAATGCGTAAGTAGTAACTCTGAAGTTTGGGACCCAGCTATTATTGTATCTATGTGTGGGCTAGGAAATTGATGTGGAATTCAGCCGGGTAAGTCAGATGTGAGTAATATTCGTAAAACACTAATATCGACAAGAACCTGATCAAACATAGGCCTCTATATGGTATCTATGTCACATACACTTCCAGGTTCCAATAAATCATGGGGTTCAAGTTGTGGGCTTATATTGACATGACTTGACTTTATACACCCTCTCTAAGTGATACGCTCAATACAAAGTTAATGGTGCAGAATTCGTATGGTAATCCTATTAGCGTAACCCAACGATGCAAAATGACATCATATAAATTATAGAATCCTAATAATGGAAAGTTAGATGTGAATAACAGCTGTAATAGATTAATTACCAACAAGAACCTGATCAAAAAGGCCTACATATGGTATCTATGTTTCACACTCTACCAACATATCATTGGGTTCGATTCATGGCCTTGCATCCCTAGTAGTTACCTTACATTGCCGGTGTACATATTTTCATATGCAATTGAGCTTGAACGCTTTTGCAAGAGCCTTCGGCTCAGGGACGGATATTTTGAAAAACTCACTAAATATTCTATATTTTAATGTAAAAATTTATATTTTCCAATAACACCTAAAAAAGATTTTAGCCCCGTAACAATTTCCGCAAAATGCAGCCCCGATTTACGATTCCCGCACCCGCCTCTACGTGAGCTGCACATACCCTACCCTTATGGCCCAACAACGGTATTGTACATGATCAGAGGCGGACCCAGCATTAGGATTCGTGGTATTTAAAGGTCATATAAAGTTTTTTCTTTTTATGCCAAAAATTACAGTAATAAATAAGGTATAGGGTGGATTTGTTTTCCAAATTATGCAAATACTATCAGAACAAAAATGGGAAAAGAATGAAGAAGATGAAAAAAAATTACCAGGCGAATTATTGGCATCTGTTGTTGAATGATTTTGCTGGAGAGACATTTTTGTAACCTCAAATTTCATTATGGTTACAACAATGATCTCAATCTAATCATCACCATCATCATCTTTTTCAATATATATATATATATACATTTTTTTTTTTTTTTTTGTATGTGTAATCACATAAGAAAATGCGTATTTATTTAACAATAAATAAGGTGAGGGAGAGGTGGCCGCCGGCGGCCATTGATTACGTAAGCGGAACTTTTCCGATGGGGATGCGGTGGTGGGCGGAGAGAGAGAGAGAGAGAGAGAGAGGGGAATGGATAATAATAGAATGATTTGCAGATAATAAAAATAAAATAAAATAAAAATTGAGAGGCACAAATGACTAAAAAGCAACTTTTTGGTCTTTTTATCTGATCTCATATGATAGATTTATGTTATATTTTTTTCAATTGTGCAAAAAATAGATTATATTTAAATAAGTCAAATCCAATAATTGGACAAAAAGAGAAACAAAACCGTTGTCATTACTATTATTGTTATATATAAAAAAAATTCTAGTATTGGTATAACGTTAGAAACAAGAACAAGAGAAAGTTGGAAATGAATTGTAACTAGACAATGGAGAAAGAATGGCATAAGTATACTTTTTTTTTTTTGGTCTTTTATACAATAAAAAATATTAGTTGGAAATGAATTATTGTCAATATTTTAACCACATTGTCTCAATGGAATTGTAGCTTTTGCTTTACAATGACTACATCCCATAGGACTTATATTTGAAATATGAATTTCAAATTTACAGCGATTTGGAAATCTGAAAGAAATGTAGAATTTGTATATCGGGGAATTAAATTTTCACAATAGCAGTGCGTACTTATGGTACATTTGGTACAATAGTTTTTTGAAAGAAAAAGTAACGAAAAAAAAAACATTGTACTTAAAAACATGATTCTTTATGAAGATATATTTTTTATGTCATTTTTTTTTTAATAGTAATTCTTGCATCAGATAGAACCTTCCATTAATTTGAAAAGATTTAACTACTCCTTAAAAAAGGCACAGTCAGACAACTTCAATAAATATTGGGCAGATTTGTATAATTAATTCAAACTTCAGTTTTAGTCATTATGATTTAATTTATCTAGGGGCTTTTTGTAACAATAAGAAACTCAAGGGAGTGTTGTGTCATTTTTCAAAAGTTCGTATTTGAACCAAACCAACCATTCAATCACCCTATTGGCAAATTTAACTTTGTTAGCTCTCATCTTTTTAAATTCATATATACATCTTAATTATACACCTAACAAAACACCCAAATATATCTCCTTTTAGAGTGAAAAAACCGCTACATGTGGCTCAATCCAAGGAGATTCTAGCCAACTTAAAGTGGCCAAGCATGTTATATCAATCTTCACAAGACATGAAAATTATATTACTACATTTTATGTGAGGCTCTTGTCATTTTTGTTGCGGTGTGTAATTGTTATTTTGTGTTGATATTATAAATTTGTATATAGTGATCATAATTTTGGAGCTAATATGAGGCTCTAAGAATTGAGCTAAAATTCAAACACTTTTTTGAAATATTTGTATGTCAATTTTGGACTCGTGGCAAAAGCAAAATGGGAAAATACGTTAAAATGTAATCGTTATGACCATCAATATGAACCCTATGGAAATTGCAGATGTATACAGTGATATTGTCATTATTGTCCAAAACAGTAAAGGCGAAGATAATCAATTGTTGTAATTGGATATATATATATATATAATAAATGCAATTTTTATGATATGGACTTTGTGTAGACAAGACACCTTGTATTTTTAGAGCAGACTCAAGTTCGAGCGAACCCTAAATGAATTACACTAATTCCCCATAGTTTCAAGTAAATTTTCATTTGAACTCCATAGTTTCAATTCCAACAGAAATAGTCACACATAGTTTGAAAAAAGTCACACATTTGGTTTTTAATGATAAAAAAATGTTACGTTTTCTCCAAGTAATAATTAGGAGTACTTTAATTGAAAGGCCATATTAACATAACTTATCATAAAAATTACATCATACCCCTAAATAAATCACATATTGGTCGAATGATATGATTTGTATCATTTAAAATGTCACTAAGCCTATAATTAGGGCCATAGGTGTCACTCATTCAAAGTGTGAACACTATTATTGCCGTGATTCAAACTACTGGGGCCGAACCTATATTCAAGTGAAACTATGGGCCATTCATGTCACTAGCCTTACATTTTTATCAGATTTAGACATTGTCGGTTGTTTCCAAAAAATGTGGGCTCTCATGTAATGGTTAAGTGTTTTTCCTAATTTTAAGAAATAAGTAATATTTCAGTTTTTTTTTTAAATTTAATAAAAAACAAATTGTAGTTGTGATCATTTTCCATCACTAACCTACCTTTAAAATGATGTAGCATAAAAAAGGTAGCGCCTTTATAACTCAAATACCAAAGTAATATACTAATATATAACAATACCTTTTCTTTTTAATTTCAATATTTATTTATTTTTAATTTTAATATTTTTTATAATTCATGAGAAACGTGCCACGATTAATAACAAATAATGAATTTCCCTCCACGTGGACAGAATTCATTGCTCCTTTGATCTAATTTAAAACTAATCAAACTGCAAATCCACTAAAATATGAATTCTAGCTCCTTTCATCGGTTGAATTGGCCTAAGAAAAATTATCCCAAGTCCACCTCTTCGACTTCAAAGCTGGAAATGCAAAGAGAGAAAAACGAGTAACATTCAGTGGCAGCGCTCAGCAGGCACCGTATCCAGCGTGGAGAAGCCTTCACTGCAGACTTGCAAACAGTCCATGTGACCCTCGCAAACAGTTTCCGAAATAGGGTCTCAACTAGAGACCGGTTTTACCTTTGAATGGTTAAATGGATCAACTGAACCAGTTTCAAAATATTGACTAGCCAATTTTTCTAGTAAACTCAAATACATATTTACATTTTACACAAAGCTTACTCCAGGAAACAAGTACGACTGAGGCGGGTTGGAAAAGGAGGCAAAGCAAACCAATTAATCAAACAACAGAAGCCAAAAGCTCTTCTGGATACCGACTCATACAAGCCGATATGATTTGGTGTATTTAACATTCTCATGGATCTCTGGCTACACTAAAGCCACCTTTGATAATGATGAATAATAGACAGCTTTGTTCATAAGCTCAAATAGGCTTTCGACTTTGCTTCTAAAATCTACAGCTTCCTACACTCCGAAAGTTGGAAGAGAAAAAAACATCAGAGTAGACTCATTTGACTCCCTGAATTGCTGGAATGATCTCTCTTTTCGGATGTCTTCCTCTTTCGACAAACGTCGGACGAGAGCCTGAGAGGTGGGCAACACAGAGATGACACATCAGATTAGAAGTACTCGATTGACCTACTATGGAGAATTCATAAGTGCAGTGGCAATATAGCATCATAAAAAATGCTTCAACCTACACGACCCCAATTGGTAATATTTCGATAGATGGTATGCAAGGCAATACAATCATATGAACCACTCAGCTATGCAACCTTTCACTTTCTCATGAATAATCATTCTATGCATGTCATACCAAGGCGGACCCATAATTTTAACCTAGGGAGGGAACGATTTCCATACAATCGTATAAAATATAGTAGTAAATAACTGAAGTAATTTTTTTATCAAATAAGTAGGAGAGTTTTAATACAACCAAATGTATAGTTAGTAAATTAAACTATAATTTATTATATACAGTAAAAAAGAACAATAAAACATGCGAATGAATGCGCAAATAGTTGGGAATACCACTTTAGGGGAAAAAATTTCAAAAGAGCTTGAACTTAAATCCTATCATAAACACATTTGATGAGAACGGTGCGAAAATAAATCTGGATGCCATCAATTTAGTTTTGAAAGACAAATATCCTTAGATAATTGTTGACGTATTTTAAGTTTTTCTAAATCATATTAGTTAATCCCTCCGTCCACAAATAAGTACCCAGTTTGATGGGTTACGTTTTTTAAGGAAGCTTTAAAAATAAAATAATTTAAAATTTTAATGTAACAAAAATATCAAATTTATTCTCATTTTTATTCAAAAATGTAATTTTAACATTTTTGTTACATTCAAATTTTAAATTGTTATATTTTAAAGCTTTCTAAAAAAACGTGTCCACTCAAGCTGGACACTTATTTTTGGACAGCGGGAGTATTATCATGTAACAAAATTTCGAATGCCTCAAAGGGGGTCTAGCCTATGATCCGACATACTACAAAGGAAGCTCCTTCCCCTTCAGCCAAGCAAAATCCCTATCCAATTTCACACCGATTGTACCCAACTGAAGGCTTAAATTATTAAACATAACAAGAAGCACAATGGAAGAATCTACTGACCAACAAATCCATGCATATTTTGGTCATCATGATCGAGTAATCACAGATATAAATTATGAAATCAGCAAAATTTAGAGACCACATCAAGAAATTAAGTACCCACCCTAATTGCAGATCAACAGCGCACGTGGGAAGCCCATCTAAACTTGGAGAAGAAGCACTATCATGTTTGACAATGGAATAGTAACTGATTTTTTCATCGGTAGGGTTAAAATGATCCTGGTACTGTGACCCTGAACGGTCAGCTGATGGAAGAAAACCACGAAACTCTAGAAGCTGCATTGTTAAAACAAAATTTTATCTTCTAAATTGGCATAATCTAATAACCATTTCAAAAAAGAGTGATTACAGTTTGTTCCTGCGGGGTACAACACCATTGTAGTTTGCGAAAGGGAAAAGCAAATTTCACATTTATTCCTAAACTTTTCACCCAACTTTAAATTTGTACCCCACCCTGTGTGTCTGCGCACTTTGATATCCAAATGTCCTGAAAGGCTTGATTTAGTACCCAATTGATGAAAAGAAAAACCAAATTTAGCGGCATGAGGTCAAGTGACATGTACATATTTCAAAATATTGAAATGTCTAAATTTCCTTTATTTCAAATAAAGTACTTATAAAACAGAGGAATAATTGCAAGAAATGCCAAAACATTGAAATTCTAGCTACCTGTCTGCGTAATGTCTCATTTTCCAGCATAGCCCGTTGTTCCTATGATGAGAAAATAAATTTAGTTTCTGGTTCACTGTATTGAAGGAATCAGATAAAATTAAGACTGTAGTACAAGTTCGACAATACAGCTTATTAATTACCTGAATTCTTGATTGATTAAGTTGTTCCAGCAGGAGCTGCTCCTGAAAATGGATATATGTATCAGTTAAATCTTAGATTCACAATTGATTAAATTTCCAATAGATGATTGCATCACAAAACAAGTAAACATATGAAACTAAAAACAGATGACTTGTTGACCAAACTAAAACATATCCTCCACAGAATAGAACTAAAACACAACTTGCTTAAACAAGTAAAAATATTATTCAAAAGAAAAAAAGAAAATATAAAACTTACCTTTCTAGCTTTAACCGATAATAATCCTTGAGTTAGCTGCTCTTCCAGGTGCTGTAGTTCCTTTAAGCTCAAGCCAGAGTGGTCCTTCCCCAAAAGCTGCCTGCGCGCATGGTCATAAATACATTTATGTGTAAAAAACACGTCTTTTTTCGCTGCTTAGTATATGACGAGAAAATTGGTATTTCAAGGAAGAAGGTTGCCATACATCTGCTTCAGTTTAAGCTCCAATATTTCCTCTTTCAGAATTTCCAGCTCATCCATTTTTGAATCTTCCAACTGTTTTGAATTCATAATTTCACACAGGTAGTTAGGTAACAGATTTGACACCTCAGTAACAACAAACAATACATATATTTATTTATTGGACATCCAATACACAAAGTTCCCACATTGCAAGTTCCGGAAGGAAGTGATGTACATTGTTTTGACTAAAAAGCATATTAATAATATACTTGAAAAAGGGCACACTCGGGTAAGTGCAGTAGCGTGAAGCATGGTTGTTCAGTCCCTCCCTTGCTTGGGCAATCAATTTTTACAAAATTTTTGGCATCTATTTTGGAGGGAACATTATCCAACCCTAGATGCGGACGAGAACACGATATTAATTTGTAATAATTGTTTCATGTGAAGGACTTGGCACATTTCTTTTGTTTTCAAGAATAAGAAGAAAAGGAACACACAACAGCAAAATGCAATGTTGCAATATTGATAGTTTTATGTACTAAACTTCATGCTTATCAAGAAGAAAACTGTTCTTCAATTTTAGAATGGTAACCTTGCATGTGAAACACTTTCTTTACAAGTGTTTATGTCTGTACAAATTGTTTTTCCAATCTTATGGAATTTTTACTTTAAAAAAGTAGCTTAAATTTTCCACTCCATAGAAGAGAATTCGCTTCTTAACTGACCTCAAAACTATGAGATATTTGTTTGAGGTGACTAAATTAGAAACAATGCCAAAGAGAAAATAAAAGGCAAGAAAGAAAATATTAAAAAACAACTCAAGTATATACATCCCATCTTACTTTTAGCTATTTCAACTTAGCTAACAAAGTTATTCTAGATCTGTAATTATTTAGCAAAGACGACAGAGATTTCAAACTGTCGCGGGAAGTCAAGAAAGTTTCTCATGATTCCAACTTCAAAGTAACATATTTTCGCTTGGTTAAGGTATTCCCCATCCATGCAAATAGCAAATGGCCTTGAGCTAAAAAAAGATCATTAAAGACTCTAGCTGGTACCGGCAATTCCTCATCATTCATAGCCATGGTCATTATCCTATACTCGTAGAGCTATAATTCTCCATCAATCATTTAAAATAATTTTGCAATTGCACTTACCCGAATGTGCTCTTTCCAGAGAAAAACATGTATTTATCAAGAATACCCTCCTAGTGCATTCTCATTGAAATTCCAATCTCAACTCTATATACTTTGCAACTTCATTTTCTCATCACAACCGCGCAACTTTCTGGATACAAAACATTGTTTAATTCAAATTAAATGATAAATAAGATAGCTAGTCATGTTATTTCTTCATGGGATATAATGTAACTTTCTGGAAAGATTTTCTATGCACTTTTTCTCTTTTTTTCGAACAGGATAGAAAAATTCTCGAACTGAGAAGAAGAGAAATGAAAATTCCAAGACTAGCTATCTGTTCATTGGTAATTTTAAGATGTTAGCCACTCAACTATACACAGCTCCACCTTAATAGGGTATAACACCAAGCAGGGCATAGTCATAGTTATGCTACAAACTCAGAGCAATAGAACGAAATACTCTACAAGCATGCATGCATACAAAAAAAACACAGATTTAAACATATATAGTTTGTCTGCACCATCCAAATCATTGTTAAAGTAGGCAAACACGTGGCCAACATTTTTATACACCATCAATGCATTCAGCCAGGTTCAGCATCAGATGGTCACAGTGGTCAGAATGGATTACATGGTTCAGATTCTCCAAATTCTTTGTAAACTAATGCCCCATCAATTACAGATATGTAGTAAAATGTAGGTGAAAACAATAAGCATCTATAACTTCAAAATATAATAATAAAAAAAAATTGAAAAAAGAGCAAACTACCTGTTCCCTTTGTTCTTCTAATTGAGCCTCTGAAGTATTATCCAGAAACTTGTTGTATCTGGATATGGTCTGCTGCATACTGCGGCAACAACAGAATACATCTGATTATATATAGTGCAACATTATCGTCATATCAAGAAAATTATCCTAAGTTCCATCCATTTTAGATATCAGCTCTAAGCCATCCGCAGTGCACAACTTTGAAGAAATAAATAAAAGTCTAATGAGCACGAAAAAGAAAAAAGACCAGACATGCAAGCAAACAGAACACTGTTGAAAGGAATTACTTTTTCATTATTTAAATTTATCACCATCACCAGAATTATTGCGTCAATCATCAATTTCAGAATTCCAGTTTCTACCAATAAGAAGATAAGAACCGCTATCACTCAGTTAAGAAGTGTTTTTTAGCATTAGGGTGCAAATATACGACAATTTGGTTGTTTGAAAAGAAAAGAATTGCAATTGCATCTTTATATACAGGTTAACAGTCCAACACTTTACCCTAATTCAACAAGAATCACTCACACAATTACCAACCTCACTGCTAGTCCAACAACAAAACAGAATCCTGCTGCCAATCAAACATCTAGCGGCTACAATACTCCAATATTTTTAGTGCTTTTAATTACATAAAAAAATGATACTAACGAAACTTTTTACTGTTAATCCTGACACCACCTGTGTAATCAAATTGAAGGAAAAACGCTTCTCTAAAATGCTGACACAAGAACTTGACATTTCCTTTTATTCTCAACAACAAATCTTTATGCAAACGGTTAAAAATTTTTATGAAAAATCTGTAGAGGGATAAAACAAGCAAATTAGATAATATCATACATCGATTATTGACACAAACAAGGTGAAATAAAGATAAAATCATAGATTAGAAGGCAATAATCAACAGAAACATGCAAACCAGAAATCAACCATTTCAATTCAACCCTCAACCAAAAAAAAAAAAACAATAAAATAAGAGTAAAGATACATATGTCGAAAATAATGTACAAAAATTATACAGACACCTGTGCATTTATTTTCTCACCAAAGTTCATGATCTAGCCATATTTCAGGCTTTGTCCCTACCCACGTAGATGTTTGTACAGTTTGGTACATAATTTTTTGTATGTGTAGGGGCAGAACAAGGGGGTGCCAGGACCAAAGGAGGGCAAAGTGGGGTTTTTACGGTCCTCTGATCTCGAAAATTTCTATCGATTTCATGTGTAAATTTTGAATTTTTCTAAAGAGCTTCACCACTCGGCCCAACCTTGAAAAACTGAAAACAAACTCCTATATAGAGCAAAGATACCCGACCACCCCAGGTGGAAATCCCAGGTCCGCCACTGCTATTACTGTGACTACTACCAAAGAAACAAAGAAAAGCTGAAACACAATCTCTTGAATGAGTTTTGAAGATTAACCTGAAATGATAAGGGTTCTCCAAAGAGGAAAAAACCAGCGAGACCCGAAGAGAGAAAGTTGGTAGAGAAATTTGTGACAGTAGCTTGCAAAGAAGTTAGAGCTCTGAGGCTATTAACGTAACACCCCCACATTATCACGTTGAAGAATATAACCATACCATATTTGACAACCTGTTGAAAGAACTTCAGTAATTAGTTTTGGTATGTATGTCAAAATCAATTTTGTTCACATGGTGATTTCTTCCTACATTGCAAGTGCTCTGAAAATCAGATTTACACTTCCCTCTGATTTAATAAGTAAAATAATGTAAATTATCTACAAGGAGCAAACTTTGGAAGCAGCTATACATAGGAAAATACAAAGAAAAATATCAATAAGCTGGAAAGGTTTACACATACGTGTACTCAATTACCTCCTATGTTGAACTCTAGAACAAACAAACCTTAAGAGGATTTTTCTTAATTCAAGCCACTAAAAAAAGAATAGGAAAATCAATTCGCTTTAAATTGCAATCTCCCCACACATAGTTGGTCCAAATACTTTCGAGAATTTCCTACTAATAGGGAAACAAATACTACAAGCCAAAGAACACAACTGTTTTTTCCATTCACTTCCTTAGTGATTATTACCATCCTAATCTCATTTCCGGAATGAGTAAAAAGGTAAACCTTTTTGAGGTCCATAAAATATGTACACATAAAGTATATGTACAAGTAGTATACGTGATACTTTTAAGCTATATTACTTAGTTTCATAACTATATCAATTCATCACAAATCATTACCCGGTCGCTAAGTTTCCAATCTATTCTTTCCATCTAATGAAAACCTTATGTCCGTGTTCGGATCCTACCATGAGATATTGTGGCTAGTAAAAAGTACACCAATAGTACTCCTGATTGAAATTCCAACTCTATCTTTATACCAAAATAATTGTTCAAAAACCGTGATGACGGACGTGGGTCTTACCATTATTACTTTAGGGTTGCAACGTAATACTACTTTGTTTGGTACTATTTGGTACCCTCAGCATGGTCTTATTAATCTCATACTGATTTATTCTAGATCAGAAAATAAGGGTTTGTTTGCCTATATATATCAACATAATATTTTTACAAAAAGAAATTCTTGGGCAAATATTGCGATAAGAAAAATAAATAAATAAAAACTGAACCACAAGCAGTAATTAAATAAGCAATTTCACTTCCAATTATTAATTTCCTAAAATAAGCACAATTACACTATCACAAGCACCAAATTCATGAAAATGAATCGACTAAAACAAAATCCAGAGATGCAAAGGCTAAATCCACGTAAAAAATAATTCAATCGCAAGATAAAAGATCTAAAAACGAGCAGTATTTGAAGTTGATCTGATAAATAATTAGAAAGATTGGGGGAGAAAGAGAGGGGCAAAATGGGAAAATTAGTGTACCAGAGAAGAGAAGTACTTGGCGGAGATAGCAGCTAGAGCGGCGTTGACTCCAGCGGAGATCGCCCAACCGTACCCTATCTTCTCTCCGATCATCGGACCAAAATCTGAAGAGCAGTGAACGTGATTGATGCTTACTATTGAGTTTTTTTCAATTGACCGACAGAATTTAACATTTTAACAGTTTTAGTCCACAAGCTATTGACTGCGCCCAAGGTTCTCAGAACTGGACCGGTTATTGAACCGGTGAAGGCAATGATTCAAGATTTAATGATCCAACAAGGGTTGAACCAGTTATAATTAAATAATATTATTTTAATTTTTAATATAATATATTAAACAATATCAAAAAAAAAAATAACATAATATGATTAATATCAC
>MKEJ01089646.1:0-16772 GCA_001753735.1 Embelia ribes
ATTAATGATGGATGCAGTACCCTCGATAGGTGTGAAGGAGGAGAATTGTTAGGTATTTATTTCACACGTACACAGGCATGTTTCATATTGTGGAAGGGCATGTTTCATGCCCTAATAAAGTGTATGTATGGGCTTGTTTGTGGCTCTGTGACACACCACCAAAAACAAGAGAAATAGAAAGAGATAGAGAGTGGTCAGACACAAAATTTTGTAATAATTTTTTTATATAGTTTGTAGATTTTGCTCATAATTAAATTTTTGCACCATCAACAAAAATATCATACATATGCTCATAAAAAAAGAAAAAGAATATACATAAATTATCTATGTTTAGACCCTTTCAAAAGTTTTTATTTGCCTTTGCCTACTATCTAATATTCCCACAATATTCTCCGGCGGAGCCACTAAACGAAAATTTGTGTTAAGGCCGAAAGAAAGAATTGTATTACATTTTTCCTAAACTGGGGGGAAGAGAGTGAATAACAAAATTTAATAAACAAAACTTTATAAATAGGTTTTTCAAAATTATAAAGGACTGAAGTTCGGACTTTGGCTGCTATTAAGCACGATATCATTATATGTTATGAGCACGATTATGAGTCATTTGTATTGATATCATATTCTAGCGGTAACCCTGGGTTACTTTTCTCTTAATATATTGAGTGTTTAGTTGTGTTAAAAAAAAAGTCATTAAATTTTAAAGATATGAAATTATATAGAATGAATTAGTACAAATATAGGCTTTTCATTGCACGTGAAAGTAATACCACGATGGATAATCAAGCATACACAACCGTAAAACTAGAATTAATCATTATCAATGAGTATATTTCCGTCAATAATGCGTATCAATGTGTCTAATTGTTAAGATCAATAAAACGAATAATTGGGCATATTGATAATGAGAATGTACGGCACACTTATATAACCTATACAAATATCTACTGTGTAATAACAAAATTACATAGATGACACACCAAATAATATATATCCTAACAATAATGGCCTTGTTTCGTACAAAACATAGTATTTTGCACCAATAAAAATATCTCTTTTTCTTCAAAAGTTCCAAAAGTATACTTTTATAAAAATATGGGAGTGGATAATTTTTCCAAAAAAGTATACTTTTCACCGATTTTATATTCCTTTCAACTAGTTTTTATTACTCCGCATACAAAAAATTATATTTTTCCTATTTAATGTCAAATACACATAATATTTAAAAATATATTTTTTTCAAAATCTAACAAAAAAAAAGTATACTTGTATATATTTAAGATCCAGCCAAACGAGTCAAATAAATATACGTAGTTAAGAACAAAGTTTCTATTTGCAGCCGCTTTGAAGAGTCGAGCAACAAGGTTCACATAGGTGTATTACAATAACTTAACTGGGCTCAAACAGTTATCTATTGGGCCAAAAATAGCAAGCCTATAACCAGGCCCAACTGTAGATCATCAGTCATCAACTACAAATACTTCAATTGTTGATTTAACTATTAAAATAATAAAATTTATCATGAAATAATTAAAATTATAAATATATATATATCAACTTACCAAAGCAAAAATTATTAAAGTTAAATTTCCTTTAAGATCACATACAACCCCAATATATACATATATATCTCTGCAATAACTATAATATAACTTATTAAAATTATATTGAAGAATAAAAATATTTTTATCTAAATAGATTTTGACCCATCTAAATCAACATTTATTTTCAAAAATATTATTATATTAAAATTTTCACATACTTAAAAATAAAACATTAATTTTTTATAAAAATATTATCATAATATAAATTCTATTAAATCAGATCTTTTATCAAGTTAAAATAACTGAAAAAAAGAAAGAAGAAATATGAAGTGTCATATAAAACAAACTTGAAAATAATTTCATAAAATTATTAAAATTAATACGATACATAAAAAAATATAAGACACAATTTGCACTAACTAAACATTTAAATCCACATGATAGAATAACCATATGATACAGAAAAAAATATAAGACACAATTTGCTCTAATTAAACATTTAGATCCACATGATAGAATAACCATATATTACTCACGACATATCTTTTCATTAATTTTTGTATATATATTTATTGATACAAAGCAGCATCATCAACCCTAGAGCTAACCATCTAGGCCATAACTATAAATGAGATTTGCGTGTCACAATTACACTTAATATACTACATACATAGCTCACTACACCCTTTGCTTTTTCCTCTTTATTTTAATTGGTACATATTGGCTATTGCAAATGTATATATGTTACTAGTCCATTTTTCACAACATATATACGACCCACCGTTACATCTACTTGGTAAAATGTTCAATAGTACCAAGGGTATTGCAACACATCCCAATTCTTCTCATTCTCCAAGTGGCCTACCAAAAATTCTGGGCCTGCCGCTGCCTGAAAATCCATGCTTGCTTCTGCCTCTACCCACATCGACGAGTTTTCGAACTCCGGCAAGTTTGCATTCAAGTTCCCCCAAATTCCATCAATCCCTTCCTCGTTCTTACAACATCCAATACTCTCATATTCCAGCGAGGCAGACGAGTCAACCTCGGAGAAAGTAATAGTACTGAGAATAGACTCATCAGAGAGACCTGATGAGCTCCGACTGCTGGGACTCTGCCTCTCAAGCAGTGGGATCTGGAACTGCTGATCGGGCGGGTGGTTAGGCAGGTTCAGCCTGGCCTCGGGGCCATACAACTTGCGTGCCGCAGCATCATAAGCCAAGGCAGCATCGTGGGATGTGTCAAAGGTGCCGAGCCAGAGGCGGGCCCCGCAATTGGGCTCGCGGATCTCGGACACCCATTTCCCCCACGTGCGCTGCCTGACACCCTTGTACGTGCACGAAGCATTCTCGGGCCCACCTTTCCCCCTCATGCACCCTTTCCTTGACTTCACTCGGGCTGGCTTCTTGCCTTCCTTGCGCTCATCTCTCTCTCGTACAGCCTTCACATCCTTCAACATTTTTTATTTTTTTATTTTTTTTAACTTTTTGTTGGTTTTAAGAAATGGATAAGTTGAAAATTATGATGTTGATAAGACTTGAGATTTAGCTGTCTTTGAATTTATAAGCGGGAAGCAAGGATTACGTGTCAGCTGGAGAATTTTTGGGCTGATACTTGGCAATTGTAACTTGTTTGATCGTGTCAAGAGTTGAGGTACTTTTATTTTCCTTTGCACACTTGGCTTTTGGCTTCTGCTCTATTGTTTATTATTCTTTTGAGGGGGAATTATACTAATGGTCCCCATAGTTTGGACTAAAGTTCTATTTGAATCCCATATTTTTAATTGAAACACTAGTTGTACCTCGATTTTCACAAAAAGTGAGAGAGATTTGGGTAAGTTTCTTACTCTTTCATTCACAAACAATTAGTGTAATTTCTGTTTTGAGATGTCGAAATTCAAAAAATTCTAGCACTATTCTATTTTGATTATGTTCAATAATCATAAAATGAAATGCATTACCACTACTGTCCACTCATATTAGGGGCAAAAATAAGATTAAAAAATTTGGGAATAGAACATTCAAAAATTGAATTTTATTTTTGACTTTTATTTAAAATGATGTGCCAATCAAATAACACTTATTATTTTTAGAGGAAGGGAGTAATAATTTTATCATGGTCATAATAGAAAAAATAACAACATAGTTAATTATAAAAATTAATTGTCCTCATGACTTTTTCGTTCATAATAGAGACCATCTGTGTTATTTTTCTCAAATATTGAGGCCAGTACAGTTGCATTTGAAACTTTAGGGATCATAACTATAATCATCCCATAAAAATTGCCACTTGGTTACATAATTGTTTTGACCACCACTAAAATTGATATATGCTAATATAGCAGTGAGGATAAATTTCACAGTTGCATTGGCCACAACCTCGGCCGTTACCCCATCCTATTGGTCAAAATATTTCGTGAAAGCCAATATAGACCATGAAGGAGCATAAATAAAATAAAATAAAATTAAATTAAATAATTTGTAAATTTGAGAAAATTTGTCTGGTTAATTTTTGACTATCTTTGCTCAACATTGGTTACATTCGAAATTGTATCAACCGCAATAATCACCAATATGAAAGTTACTGCCATCTAGCAAAAACTATATCACTGAATCCATCATACAGATATAGAAATAATGTTTCAATTTTTGCTCGCGCTATCATTTTTATATTTGTTTGACATACAGATATGATTCTCTTATGTTTTTTGTTTTATATTATACTTGTACGGAATTTTATTTTGTTATTTTTTGACTTATATTTTATCCTCCTAGATTCTCTATCAATATTAATTGTTCATCTCATTAGTAAAGAGACAATTGTTTGTGAACATAGAAACAAAAATGAATATTATTTATGGGGGGAGAAATTATTTTTTAGTTTCGCCTTTTTTGTTGGTTGGTGGAAGCTGCTTCTATCTGACAAAAATTAAGTCACCGAATCCTTCTAATGAGATAGAAATTATATTACAATTTTCACTCTCGCAAATGTTTTTATAACTATTTAGCATACATCTGCGATACTTTTATTTTTTTTTTTTCCGCTCTTAGTCATGCTCTCGCACCTGCTTAGCGACCATAGCAAATCAAGTTGAAATAAATGATGTCACAAAAATTGGATAAGTACACAAGTGTCAATTACCCAAAATAGGCAATGTTCACTGTACCTGCTGTAACGCATAAAAAAATGGAAAAGAGAAAACTGTGATCACACGATTTGCAATCTACTTGAAGATCTGTTCACATTGTACTTGAGAATTCCGTGCATACGAGTTAACTCGGTTCAGTGAGTCAACTCAGTGACCCAATTAGTTTGTGCGTGCTTTTACTTTCTATGATTTTAAAACTCCGTTCTCACTTTTCCGTAACACTTGTTGGCCACCAGTGAAACCGATATGAGCCAATATGGTCGAAAGGGTCATATACCTGTTGGCTGGAACCTAGGAATGTTTGTGAGTATTGGCCAAAATAGTTACTTATCATACATGAAATACGTCATTATACCTTGGAACGGGCGACGGAAACAATTTTTTTTTTTTCCTTACAAAACTAAAAATAATTGCGCTCCAATTTCTGCCATTGAAATACGTCGTTACACCTTGAAACCGTATCATGGCATCAGCCACATGTTATGTCAGCCGTAACTGTCATTTACAACTTGCCTAAAACAATGCTACATCTAGCAACTTAACATACCAATTATAGCTAACTCAGAGCCTCAATTAATTTGACGAGGTCTTTACTTTTTTGCTCTGCACAGCGGGCTCATCGAAAAATTTCAAATTTATAATATTGAAAATTTGAAAAATTTTAAAAAGGATTTTCTCAAAATTTCTTTTGGCAGAAGTTGAAAGTTGAACAGGAAAACTTGAACCATAAGTTTTCAGTTTTTTGAAATCTGAGAATAGACTACCAAACAAACAGGGTTTAAGTCAGTGATTTTATGAATCCGAAGAACTTATATTGGGCTTCACTTATTTGGATCGAGCCCAACATTTACTTTGGAAGGCCTGGTCCATTACTATTCCATGGCTCTTTTACTAGAGAAGGCCTGGTCCATCACTATCCCGTGGTTGTTTTTTTGATTTAAGTTATCCTTTGAAAATGTGGTAAAGGGATATATTTCTTGCTTCAAAAAAATTAGCTCTTCAACTAGGCAATTTAATACGCATAGCCATACTTAATACAATACGGGACGGCAAAAAAAAATTATACAGTACGGAACTGATTTAATACGATTTCCGGTATAAACTATTTCAAAAATTTGGCATTATATATAATTTAATAATATAAAATTCCTACAAATATATTAATTTTTGTTTTTAAATATTTTTTCTGAAATTTAAAATGAAAAAGGGCTAAAAATGTGAATTACACGTGTATAATACGTAATGTGTCTAAAATACGCATATTTTTTCTTAGTTTCCACATCTATTTGGAAAATGATTTTTTTCTTTTTTTTTTTAACTATGCGTAGATACGAGTATTAAAGGCAAAGCTTCACAAATTTTACTCATTAGGACATTAATCCAGGATTTTGGGATTTACTGGACCAATGAAACTTCAAATATATATACATATTCAAATTAGAAAAACCTACAAATAAAATACAATAGCCCATATTATTTAACATGACAATAGGCATGGCAACAAGGCAAGGCGGGGGCAGGTTTTATCTTTCCCATACCCGCCCCTGACTCCCTGAAAAATCCCTATCACGCCTACAATTTCCACCGGGTTTGAAAATTGGGTAACCATCCCCATCCCTGTTGGGAATCCCCCGGGGGTTGGGGCAAAAGACTTTCGTCCTAGGAGGCTCAGATTACCATGTCTGGATAAGGAAAATAATATTATTGTTGTCTTGCATTATGCTCTTTGCATCAAGGATAGTTATACTGATATTTGCATGACTAGTCCTTGTCCTTCTGTGTAATACTGCTAATAGTGATGATCCAAATCCAACCTTTCCATTTGTCTGGATACGTTTAATAAACTCTGTAGGTGATTAAAAAGAATACAGTCCTTGGTCCTTTTGTAAGGGTTACTGCAAAGATCGCTATGATACCTACAAACCTGCACAAAGTCTCTGATTAGAGTGCTCACCGGCAACAATGTGAAGGTTGAAATGGAATCACCCTTCTCCGTGGACTTGCGCCAATTTATAGCATGATGTATTTTCCCGTGTGACCGATGTGCCTATTGATCCCCTAGAGCTGTTCCAGTGTATTATGAGTATCTTAACCTACTCATTGGCTGTCCGAGCATGAATCATATTAACGAGCGCAGTCAATCATTATTAACTGGCATGTTTCTTAAATCATTTCATTTTAAGAAAGGTACTTTTATTCAATTTTTTTTTACTATTATCGTTCGTGGGGAACATTTCGGAGTGAAAAACACTTTTCATAAGGTTCTTTTGTTGTGAAACAAAATTCAACTATTTTTGAAGAATGTGAAAAACAAAGATTCAGTTTTCTAGTTTCTTATATTCCACATTTCACCTTTCCACAAAAAAAAAAATTAATTTTTCTAATCCGAAAATTCTAACTGCCAACCATAATAAACTTTTTAAATAAAAAATCAGCAGAACTGGATTGAAAAGTAAGTACTCCAAACAAGCAAACCTGGAAATGAATTTAATATACAGTTTATACTTTATAATGTGTGATTAATATAAATCACACTAGATGGAAAAGTACACTTTAACCCCGTGGGATTCAATTACTATACGATTATTCCTTCATATTCTCAAAGTTGACATTTTGCTTCTTGTGTTTTTTAGCCAATTTCAACAGTTAATTCACTCCAAAACTACTTGAATTTAGTAACAGTGTATGCAGTTAATTCACTCTAAAACTACTGTACTCAACCTTATGATTTTGGTGCTTAATGATTTAGCATCAGATTTTTCTCAAATTATATTTTTAGAATAAATTTATATAGAATCCGTACAGAGGATATGAAGCTGGATTGCAAAAAGGGAAAGCTCATGTGAACTGTAGAACTCTATCATACAAAGCCTATTTACAATAATAAAATTACATAAATTCACCTTGAATATACGAATCAGACCAAGCAATGCTGGACAATAGGAGTTAACCCCGAAGCTGTATGGGACTATAACCATCCTAGTTCACTCCGTACAAGTTAATTTAAGAAATTATGTGTGGTAAAACAACTATAAGAATTTCAATATCGTTCCTAGAATGCAAAACTCGATCCATTTGTGGTGGTATTTTGTAATTGCTATTGTACATCGGACCAATAAAGTAACTACTTTTGTTGAGTGTTTGCTGCATGGTAATAAAATTGAACTTATAAGCACAACAGTATTGCTTTGCAAGTCCAAGCAGAAAAAGGAAAACATGTACCAAATCTGGTAATATGAAGTTTTATCCCTACTTCTCATTACAACATTCAACAGAAATTTTCCTTTCCCACTTATATCTCCAAAGAGAAATCTAGATTATTTTCTCTACTTGTCTTTACAACTGTATTTAACAAATGAGGAACCAAATATCAGAACAAAAAAAATCTCCCATAATCTACAATTTGTTTTTCCTACCACTTACATATCCTTTCCATTCCATCATCAGTTTTCAGTTCGAGTCATACATTTCTATATCAACCGATTGACCAGATTTTACAGAAGGGAATCGCTTTTCTGCTTCCTTTTACGGAATCAGTAATCCGGTTCCGGTCTGGACATCTGTAGTAGTTAATTGCTTGCTGAAAAGGTAATCATGTTTTAACTGTTGCTACTGCTGCGTCTGCAGGGCTAACTTCTCTGCATTACAGGGTAAATGTGAACGAAACCTTCTACAATTTGTTCAGTAACAAACATGGAAACTTGCAATGGAATTATCTTTCAATTTCTATTTTGGGCAAATATGAAATCAGAATTCAGGTATGTAATTATCTTCTGTAGTATACTGATTTCATTAGCTACGTGTTATAAGCAAGATTAACTAAAAGTTTATGACAGCATCAATCCCGGATGGATTAGTAAAACACGCAAAGCCAAATATGAGAAATGACGCAGGGTTCTAACTAGGGTATGTCGATGATTATATGTGGCAAAAAGATTTTGTCTTTTGATGCATAGCAAGATGGTAAAACATATGAAATTGTGTAATTAGTAAGATGAAATCTATGTATGTGTGGTATAGAGGAGATTCTAATTGATTTACCCTACAGCAGAATTTGAAGCAGAATCAATGGAGACCTTGATCAGTTCAACTCCAAACCGTTGAAAATAAACTTGATTTAGATAAATAAATTATTTTGAGTCTAACTAGCTATTGCATTCTTGTAATGTATGAACTAAATTTAAGTTAGGCTTGATAATGAATGTAACCTTGCATGACGTAAAATAATTTAAAAATTTTTTGTAGAAAGATATTTACAAACACAATCATTTAAAGTTTCTAAAATTGAAGATATTTTTAGAGAAATTCTAGAAAATGCTTTGGAATAAAAAAAATTAAATATTTAGAGAGATTGTTCTAGATGATGAATAATAACCATTTGATTGAATAAATATCTACCATCCATTATGGGTGTGGAGTGGTATAAATAGATGTTGTGCTAGTCATTTGTAACCAAACCGAACCAAGAAAATAAAAAAGTTCAAGTAATAAAGAGATGAAATTCTCTAGTGTTACAATTTTAATCATGGATATAGATAAGTAAAGAGTAAATGATTAAACGATCTTAAAGACATCACTAGAAAATTGGACTTTCTACCATTAGTTCGTACGCCCGAAAATCATACTTATAAATAAAAATAAATTGAATGATGAAAAACTTTACAAACTGATTACCTAGCCTCAATTTGAGAAGTAGAGTTATCGTTGAATTTATGCTTCTTGATAAGAGCTAGAAAATTGTGCCGATGAGAGATTGAGTGTATTTGTAGTGAGAAAGGGAGAATATGTTTTGATTTTCCGGCCCTATTTTAGGTTAAAACAGTTCCAAGTTGTTGAGTTGGGTGAATTACACGTTGCGTTTCTCACAATTACACTTTACCGCTTGAGTTTTTTAAAATTACCATTTTCTTATAAGGTTTTAAATTATGTCCACGAAAGTTTAAAAGTTGAAATTCTTTAATCATCTTCTCCCCCTTTTTCAATGTTGTCAATTTTTTAACAAAGGATTGTTTGATAGATATTCTAAGAACAAGTATTTCTAGATTTTGAATTTATTTTAGTTTCTATTTGTAAAAATGGTAAGGAACATTACCGAACAATTTGAGTTAAGATGTTTGGGTTTTGAATGCACTTTTACAGAAATTTAAAAAATGATATTAAAAATTTGTATTTTTGGGGTTTTCTTCTTATTGTTAAGAAATAATATGAATATCTCATTTTGATAACGTTTGTAACAAGAAAATAGGGGTTAAGCATTTTAGTTAGTTTTAGGTATTTGTTTTGAAATTTAATGAAATTTGAGAAGGAAAGGAGATGTATGGGAGATAATTGGTTTATCACAATTTTTAAACGAACTTTCTAATTGTCCATCCATAAAAAAAAATTGTCTTTTTCTTACCACTTTAGAAAAAGTCTCATTAATATCACTCATGACCATCATCATTACTTTTCAACTTTTGCCTAGTCTGTCCTATTGTTTATAAATGGAATGAGTAATATATTTGGACTAATTTATTGATGCAGTAATTAATTATTTAAATTTTCGATAAAAGACAATAGTTTCCGGATGAAGAGAGTAATAAAAATAAAATACAATATATAGATAATTTGAACCTGAATAAATTCTAGCTGATGATAATTATAAGGCGTAAAGTTCACCACGTTAATTATAAGGGGCAAAGTTCACCACGTTTTTGAAATATATTTTAAAATGTATTATATAGAATTGATTGCACTATATATTAATTATTTAATAAATTAAATGTACATTTTTACATTTGAAATAAGAGATATTTTTTTATAATCATTTTCTTATCATGAGAAAATATTTCTTTCGTCAATTTAATTAATTTTTAGCTCATTAATTACTTAGTGTCAATTCTAGTCACCAAATTTTTCATGGAGAGGCGAAGCTCCTGCTCTCAATCATCACTCCCACATTTGCTCCTATTCTTATATTGTTTTGACTTGCATACTTGATGTTGTCACGCACCTACTCTTGCTTTGCATAATGGTGACTTCGAACCAGTTTGGGATGGATTTTTTAGTTCTTTCTTCGAATTTGTATTCTAAGTATTTAACAAATTCTAAAATACCCACTTTTAATAATCTGTTTCTATTTTTTTAAGGTGCTTTTAGAAAAAAGTCTAAAGGTACTTGAGTTATTTCTATTTTTTCTATAATTAATTACCAAAATAAATTTGCTTGTATTTACTATATTTTCCGTACATATCTATCTTTGTTCTTTTTATAATAAAAATATCACTTTACCAAATACTAGATTTCTAATGTAACTTTTAAAATTTATTTATCAAATACTATGATTATACTAACTTTTATAATTAACTTTGAAAAACAGCTCTGAAAAGCAAATTTTGAAATTTTTCAGCATTCCAAACTAGGCCTTAGTGATCTAATAACTGACAAATCATTTTTTAACCAATTTCCTAACTAATTAATTCATACACATAAACCAAAAAAAAGGAGATATGTTAATTCAATTTAATTTTTTATTTATTTATCCATTTTTCTGATGTAAAAATACTTAGTTGTTGCTAATTTTTATATTTTTTTGGAAATAAAAACTAACAAACTAAGCTGGTTGTAAATTTTGCAACAATGATATCAATTCAAAGCCCATATATATATATACACACACACATATATATATTCTAATTTAGTAATTGGTAGATTGATAAAATTATAGTAAATTTTTATTTATATATAGTTGGTAAAAAAATATTGATAATAAAAAGGTATAATTTTTTAATTAATTAACTTATATCGCAACATTAATTAACTATATTTTGTTTTGTCTTTATAATTGTTTCTTAAGGACAAAATAGTCAAACCAATTTTTCTTAAGACATAATACCTGTATATTTGCAGCTTATAAGTTTCATTTTTTCCATTTTTCGCTTAAAAGCTAGATAACATTTGGTTGCTTAGTTTTTAAGATAAATTTATTTGCTGTTTGATTTAAATAAGCTGAAAGCTTTAAATTCTATGCATCTATTTTTTTTTATTAATTAAAAATAAACTAATTTAATTATTTATAAATTGAAATCAAACAAACTCTTAATGAATTGGATGGATAAAAATTAAAAATTTGGAATTAAATTGATAAAAAGTCAAACCTCGGATGAGTTTTTGATAATTGCCTAATTTTTAATTACTCATTCAAAATTTATGTATTTTAATTTCAATAATTAATTTTTTATCGCCACACAGCCCGAGATTAATGTGGGGAAACATTGTTTAGGTGATAAGTTTTTCTTAGGCTGCAGTAAAATTTTTGCAGCTACAGTACTTGCTGGCATAGAAAGGAACATGTCTTTGAGTTGAGTATGGGTACCAAAATAGTCCTTTTTCATAATGAGAAACACAAAAATAGTTTATATATATATAGAGAGAGAGATATATATAGAGATAGAGAGAGAGTGTTCATGTTCTTTTATTTAAGTTAGTTCTGGGATTCCATGCAGGGTTTAGTTGACCGAGCTTTGACCATGTAGTGATTTTGGCAGTGAATGAGCTGGCGATACAGTAGTAAATTAGTAGTAATCCTGAGAAAAAAAAACATATATATATATATTTCCGAAAAATTGAGTATTTATTAACAACAGCAAACCAATCAATATGAGTATTTTCTAGGCTGAATTACACATTGCCCAATGAGGTTTTTGAATATTTTAAAGTACCAATTGGGGTTTATGAAAATTACATAATTCGCAGCAAGTTTATACGTTACTGCGCTTTACCCTCAAAATTTATTAGGTCAAAGTGAAAATAGACATAATTATAATTTGATTACGGTGATATGAGAATGAGTTTGTAACGATTCTCAGGCTAATTCTATTTTTCCTATTATACAAGGGAAGTGAAGGCAACCATATAAATATTGACCTTCATTATCGATATAAATATACAAGTAGTACATTAGTATATATAAATTTCTTGACATATTTTCTTATATTTTTCATTTTTAGATTTTATGCCGAGATAGGAAAATTTCAAACATCATTACATGGGCTTCTATTGTGCTTCATTATCCACACCATCAACCCCAATCAACTCTCTGCCACGGTTTGCTTGTTGGGCCCAATCCGTTCCCATCAACACAAGTATCATAACCACTGCACACACAACCTGGGCCGACAAGAGGCCCAACCACAACCCAGGCAGGCCCATATCCATAACAAGGCCCATAGACACAGCAACTGGGAGCCCAACCCCATAGAACGAGCCTAAATTTATATTCGCAGCCGCGCCCGGCCTCGCACTGCCCCGCAAGACGCCGCACCCAGCGGTCTGAGGGCAGTTCCAGAGCTCGCACAGTGCTGCCACCCTCATCACCGCTGCCGTTAGTGACAAGATTGCCTTGTCACCCGTGAAAGCCCGTCCCCACGCGTTTCTCATTATTACCATAAATAACATCGCGATAAGCCCATTAAATATCGCGCAAGATAGCGCTGTTAGAAATGATGTTCTGGCTCGTCTCGGCTGGTTTGCACCTAGTTCATTACCAACCCTCGTCGACACTGCCATGCTTAGTGATGACGGGAAAATGTAAACAAATGAGGTAGCTTGCAATAGTATCCCAATTGACGCCACTGCTTCGGTTGCGTTTGGTAGCAAACCAGATAAAACGATCATCAACTCGTACCACCACCATTCAAGACATACGGAGATGCAACTGGGGATGGACAGGCACAAGAGCGTTTGCCACTCCTCAAAGCACGATGTAGACCAACCCTGCCACTGCCATGACTTCTGGCAGACGGTTGACATACTTGAGTACAAAAATAGAGCGACGAGATTAACAAAGTTTGTTATAGCCCCGGATATCGCGATCCCCGTGATACCAAGGCCGCAATGGCAGACTAGGAGGTAGTTGGTAGGAGCGTGAAGTGAGAGGGATAACCCTGCACCGAGCATGAGAGGCAGTGTCACGTTCTGTGTCCGAAGGTAGATCTTGAAAGGATTGATGAAGGATTGCAAAACAAGGTCCGGGATAGAGAAAGCGAGGTAGGAAGCCGCTACTGCGGAAATGGTCGGGTCCTGGCCTGAGAACAATAATATGGGCTCGATATGAAGCCACAGGATGGAGATGGGGATGCAGATGAATAAGAGGAGCGAGATGGTCCGTTGCAGGGTCTGGCCCATCACGGGCCATCTCTGAGCCCCGCAGGCCTGGGAGGATATGGGCTCCATGCCACTGGTGAGGCCCAAAATGATAGAGTAGCCCGTGATGTTGGCGATGCCCAAGGAGAGGGAACCACCGGCTAGGGCCTCTTTCCCGAGTTTTCCCATGAAAAGCATGGAAATTACGGATTTGCCGTAGATGAGTAGGCCTGTGATGATCATTGGGATGGCTATGGTGTAGAGTTGCTTCATCTCTTGAGTCACCTATATTCATAGAGAAGTAATTTTAACGACACAAGACAAAAAGTGATTTTGTATCGCGATCCTCTAGAAAAAGAATATTGCGAGCAACAATCGTTTTAGTTGAATTATCGCTATCTTTTGATCAATATATGTTAAATGCATGATGGTCTTGCACGATTACTTGATAATCGTCCGATCGTGATAGTTCCACCATCAAGGTGTTGACAAGCTTAGCATGTTCAATTGGGTTGAATATTTCCAAGTTTCCTAAAACAATCCCATCAAAATATTTATGCCAAAAAAAAATGTTTTTTAGGCCCTTCTTAGCACATAAGGAGGCTGACTGTCTAAAAAGAAGGCATGAAAAGTGAAGTTAAATCTTACGAAGCTATTGTATTTATGAGGATGTAAATAAATCAAACTGTACACACACACACATACACATACACACACAAATACACCGTTTGCCATCAAGAATCTACATTACCATGCATGTAATAAAAAGTCTTTTGCATGTGGATATTTTCTTTCTAAATAAACACAGATGAGAATACCATTTTAGCTAACAAATACTTACATCTCATTGAAACATGCAAAACATATATACTTATGTAATGTTGTTATGCACTTTAATTAGCAAAATCCTTCTTTGAAAATTCCCAAATTTGATTGATCACACACGGAGAGGAAACACATATCAAAGAAATTGTAGAAACATGTAAAAAAAACCTCGTAAACGGATGGTCGCCAGTGATCATAATTCTTGTGTTCTTCTTCGTGACGTAAATCATATAGATCATGATCATCGTTACCCTCCTTCAAATTAGGAATATAAAACAAAAGAGGGGTACTTGAAGTAACAATAGCCTTGTGATCATGGTGCTCATCCTCCATTCTCAAAAGCCAAATTGTGCTTTTAGTGCCTAATTGTGAGAGCAATTTAGAAAATATTATTTTTGGAGAAACGTCAATAAACCAAATATATACTAGTCTAAAGTTGTTTCAATAAAAGGAAAAAGTCACCAAACTCTCATTTAAGGCTAGTGAGGCCCTCTAAGAATTAGTAGAGATATATAGACCTATAGATACATAGAAGGTTTTGGAAACAAAAACAAATGCAAGTAGAATAGAGACACTACATAGTTTCACGTGTGTGCGTGTACTGTGTTAGTTATGAGTTCGGTGGTGGTAAGGGGACGAGTGTGGGGAGGATAAGGGGTAAGGTGGCAACCACCATTAGGGTTTTGTCCCCTTTATAGGTGTCCCATCCCCCACTCTTCTATCTTTTTTGCCTTTCTTTGAAAATTTGATTTTCTCCAAATCTGATTCACGTGGAGCGGGAGCAGGAGCAAGAGTGAGAAAGCGAGAATAATAATTCTTAAAAGAATTCTTGAAAGGAGCAAAAATAGGAGCGGGAACGAGATCCCAAGATGGAAGATTTTGATGATGTAGCCACTGATGTTGTAAAGTTTTTTACATGATCTTGGATGGATGACTTGATGAATATCTTCTAGTCTTCACATGTATTTATGGACACATAAAACTCCATAAGAGTCTGGAGGAAAGTTTTACCATTCTTCTTCCAGACCCATTTTAGGCGCACTCGATCTATCAATGCTACAAACAAAAATTTGGGTCCAACATGTAATTATGGCAGTAAGGATATAATATTTCCATTGATTAATTGAGACTTAAATAGCCTATTGATATCGAGTCACAATTAATTGTTTGTAGATTTTCATTCTTCGTCGGTGTTCCATAGTGGTGCTTTCTGGGGTTTTCTTTCGAGTTTTTTGAGGGATTCAGGCAGACAATCACAGGTGTGATTAAGTTTTGTTGTTTTATGGTTAGAACCACAAGTTATTATGTGATTTTGTGCACAATTTGTTATTACGTGTTTTATATGCCCCAATGGTGTGGTAGAGCTGAGTGATTTGATGTGACGTAAACATGAGTTTGCACATAGCATGTAAAAGTTGTAAATTGATAAATTGAAAATTGATAAATGTGAAATTAAATGTGTTAACCAGTGAAAGAGCATACAATCATGTTAGTTTAAATTGATGTGAAACTATGTTGAAAAGATATAATTGTAGTTTAAATTTAAGAGAGTGACCATAATTGACCCTCTAATTCATACGTAGCTTAAATAAGGTAGTGAAGATTGTCTCTATAGTGTTATCATGCTTATAGGGTAAAAAGGACTAACCCTCTATTTTAATGATATTTATGAGTTCCAAGTGGAACTTAAGATTGGGAAGATTATCCACAAAATATTTACGCGTAAAGTCATGAAGAGGTGATATGCCCTGTGGTGTGAGTTTAATATGAAACTTAAAGTGAAGCCCAAGTGTTATAAAACGGAGTTATATGGAGATGATATGCATTCTATTATGTGTAAGTGAACTCGTTTGGATGATTTATTTGTGTTGCATGTTGTGACATATTCCATATTTATGTTGCACAATTTCTTATGGTTAATTCACAATTCAATATTCTAACCTCATGTTTCAGATGTTTTTGACTCTTTGTTTATTTCCTTTTTAAAAGCCCAACCAAAAACAAATGTCGTTGGTCCCTGAATACAAGATTAGTGATACGGTTGGAGCTCATTAGAGGGGTTGTAGGTATTTTCACCTAATTTTGAATCTTTTTTAGCCCAATATGGTATTTTGAGTTATTTGAGCTACTCGTACTTG
>MKEJ01089648.1:0-11006 GCA_001753735.1 Embelia ribes
TTTATATAAATTCAATATTTAGTCATTGAAATGTCACGACAATAGAAACAAACGTAAACATCTATATAACAAATTGATTGAACTAAAAAATCCAACAACACTTTTTTTGGTGGGGGAGCCGGAAATACAGCACACTTCAACCACATTATTCGTTTTGAACAAATATAGAACTGACTTCGAAATTTTAAATTACCAAACTCTGAAGACTGATAAAACAATCACATTCTAGTATTCTGTTCTACATTCTTTATATTTGGATAAGACAAATAGCAATAAATTTTGCAAAGATGGGCCTGCTTGTCTTAGCTAACATAAAACACATTTGAAACGTACCTCCCTCACAATTTACCAAGGATGAAGAATATAGCCGGTGGATGAAATTTATAACAAAGTGTTTTACTATAAAATGGTATGCTCATTGCAACGTGCTTTTACAATTTATCGAAATATGGTACCCGGATCACATAAAAAAAGTAGGAAAAAAAAATACTAGTAACAGATGCTGAATCAACCATAAAATAATTAGAAAGCTCATTCAGTTCCAATCACCAATTGTAATTTCCAGAGATACCATTAGTGATGACATTACACAAAATGGAAGTTATGGGTGGTAGGCAACAAGGCTTCAGCCAACAAAAAGGAACAACAGAAAAAGTTTCGTATTTGTATAAAACTTCAATCAGCATAAATAGAAAACATAAAAGTACCCCCATTAATACTCCAACTTTCACTAAGACCATTACAGACTTAACCCACATAGTACAAAGAGTGATTAAGGGAAAAATATATATACCACGCATTTTTCTACCAAAATGAATTCTTATTTCAATTTTTAATTGACACTGGAAGAAATCATGTGATTGACACAAGAACATGCTCTTCATATTTAGTCACAAATTAATAGTGACGTCAATAAGTTTGAACCCAATAAACCAAAACTTCTTGCTCCTAGGAGATTAATCCGTATAAAACCTGCTTACTAGAAGCTTTATCAAAGCGGTTCACAAAACTATATGAAAGACCCTTAAGCTATCATATGGACTACGTAATAAAACACAACAGTCACTAATAAATAAAAAACATCTTCCCCCTAAAAATAGAATCCCTGAGATAATTCTTTTGTTGTACAAGTTCACAAACAAGGCATGTAACTAGCATACCAGATTCTTATATAATTCAAGAATCAACTGAATTTTAACCCAAAAACTCACACTTCTACACTGAAATGAAGATTGTGTAATAACAGCATAATACTTCAGCCAACTAGAAAATATGTTTTTAAAATTATAGTATATGGTAATTGTGATTTATTTTATATTCAAAATTCAAAAAATCTCACTAATTTTCTAGTAATTATCATATGCTCTTATCTCTTTATTTCTAATTTAAAATGTCATAAAAGTTCTTAAAATCTTTCTTGTTTTTTGTATTAAAGCATAGACTATTTCACTAAACGAAGGTTATTTAAAGTATGATTCTTTACTCAAATAATCTAAGTTAGTGAAAATAGACAATGAATAATTGGTTGAGAAATATTACAAAAATCATTAGTATTTTTAGATTTAAAGTATTTATTTTTTCAGGGCAAATTTTATAGTTTGGAAATTATTTTTTCAAAAATTGTTGTCAAACAGGTTTTCACATGCAGAAAATTGAGTTATGAAAAAATCTCAAATGACAGCTTTTAAAAACTTAAAATTGAAATGCTAACCAAATCGAGCACATAACTATGGGGAAGTTTTACCAAGATATTATTCCTGAAAGTGACTCAAATAAAAGTACATAACAAAAGTTAGGGACACAAAATCTAAGAAAAAATGTATGGGCCACTTGCTTCAGTGTAGCACAGGTACAACACAAGACATAAATAACACAAGATACATTGAATAGTAGGCATAACGTAATTTGGAACTTGATTACAAAAATTGTCATTTTACAAAAGTTCATAGATAAAGTTATTTTGAATAATTCCAATTTGAAAATAAATATATACGATTTATATAAATTCAATATTTAGTCATTGAAATGTCACGACAATAGAAACAAACGTAAACATCTATATAACAAATTGATTGAACTAAAAAATCCAACAACACTTTTTTTGGTGGGGGAGCTGGAAATACAACACACTTCAATCACATTATTCGTTTTAAACAATATAGAAATGACCACTCTTCGAAATTTTAAATTACCAAACTCTGAAGACTGATAAAACAATCACATTCTAGTATTATGTTCTACATTCTTTATATTTGCACAAGACAAATAGCAATAAATTTTGCAAAGATGGGCGTGCTTGTCTTAGCTAACATAAAACACATTTGAAACGTACCTCCCTCACAATTTACCAAGGACGAAGAATATAGCCGGTGGATGAAATTAATGACAAAGTGTTTTACTATAAAATGGTATGCTCATTGCAACGTGCTTTTACAATTTATCGAAATATGGTACACGGATCACATAAAAAAAGTAGAAAAAAATATACTAGTAACAGATACTAAATCAACCATAAAATAATTAGAAAGCTCATTCAATTCCAATCACCAATTGTAATTTCCAGAGATACCATTAGTGATGACATTACACAAAATAGAAGTTATGGGTGGTAGGCAACAAGGCTTCAGCCAACAAAAAGGAACAACAGAAAAAGTTTCGTATTTGTATAGAACTTCAATCAGCATAAATAGAAAACATAAAAGTGCCCCCATTAATACTCCAACTTTCACTAAGACCATTACAGACTTAACCCACAAAGCACAAAGAGTGATTAAGGGCAAAATATATATACCACGCATTTTTCTACCAAAATGAATTCTTATTTCAATTTTTAAGTGACACTGGAAGAAATCATGTGATTGACACAAGAACATGCTCTTAATATTTAGTCACAAATTAATAGTGACGTCAATAAGTTTGAACCCAATAAACCAAAACTTCTTGCTCCTAGGAGATTAATCTGTATAAAACCTGCTTACTAGAAGCTTTATCAAAGCGGTTCACAAAACTATATGAAAGACCCCTAAGCTATCGTATGGACTACGTAATAAAACACAACAGTCACTAATAAATAAAAAAACATCTTCCCCCCTAAAAAAAGAATCAATCCCTGAGATATTTCTTTTGTTGTACAAGTTCACAAACAAGGCATGTAACTAGCATACCAGATCCTTATATTATTCAAGAATCAACTGAATTTTAACCCAAAAACTCACACTTCTACACTGAAATGAAGATTGTGTAATAACAGCATAACACTTCAGCCAATTTAAGCACCCGCCCCCCTCCTCCAAAAAAAAAAACCGAGTCAATTTTCGCATTGTATACATTAACAGACAAGGCATGTGAATAGCATACCCAAATTCTTATATTCTTCAAGAATCAACTAAATTTTAACCCAAATATTAATGCTGCTACACTAAAAGGATGATTGTGTAGTAATAGCATAAGACTTCAGCCAATTTAAAGGAATAACAAACATAATTGAGTAATTCTTGGTACAGAACTCCAAATAACACGGATCAAAAACATAAAACTACTAACATAAATACTCCAATTTTCACTAAGACGCATTATAGATTCACATAACATGGAAACTGATCAAGGAGTGAAATTTTTCTTGCATTTTTCTTCAAAAAAGAAAAGAATGAATTCCCACCTCAATTAATTTACACTAATAAAAATCATGCAATTGACACAAACATATGCCCTTTATATTCTTTCAGAAACTAAGAGCAACATGAATATTATTGACCAAGTAAACCATACTTCCCAGCTTCTAATTTAACCAACTTAGGTTGAAAACAAAATACTACTTCCATAAAAGGTCCTAAGCCTTTACTAAGCTATTATCTACATAATAGACTATATCATAAAACACAAAACTGAGTCAGAAAAAAAATCATACACTGTCATAACATAAAAACTGATAAAGAAGAAAAAACATTTTTCACGTTTCACTTTAAAACATGAACTCCTACTTCAATTTTCAAGTTATATTCTTCGTGAAATTAATAGCAAATTAATAAATTTGAACCCAACAAAACAAAAAATAACCCACTTCTATGCAATTTTATTCCTTAAAAATCTGCTCACCTACAACTATATAAGCAATGCAGGTCAAAAGCACAAAAATACTTACATAAAAGACTATATTTACTAAACTACAGTATCATTTATATTGTAAAGCATGAAACTGACTCAGAAAGAAAAACAGAAGCCAATGTTTTCCAATTTCCCCCCAAAACAGAATCCATGTGATTGGTAAAGCATATGCTTTTTATGGATTATATTATATTATTTAAACCAATATAACAAATTTCCACACTTCTAGGCAATTAAACCATATAATAACTGCTTACCCTAAAAACTGAATCTACATGAAAGACCCTTATCTTCACTAACCAACATTTTGGACTATATCAGAAAAAAATAAAAACTGACCAAGAAAACAAGATTAGTCCCATTTCCTCCCTCAAAAGGAATCCCTGCTTCAACATTTGTGTTCAACATGCTATCAAAAATCATGTGATTAGTAGACCCACATTTTCTTTATACTCTTCAAGAACCAATAAATGTAAAACCAAAGTGTCATATGCAAAAATATAGGCAAAAAAGGTGGAAAAGGCTGAATTTAGTTCTCACATTCTAAGGGCGAAAAATATACAGGAATAATTTAGTTAAAATTTAGTGGAGTGTATAGATCTTTAAAAACGGAAGAAAACTTAAAACCATATAGCATAAATACATCATCAGTAGGCCATATTATGGACCATATTGTAGAACAAAAAATAGAAAAGAATATAATTATTTCTCGCATTTTCACTAGAAATATAGTATTCTTGCTTCAATTCCTACGCAATATATTCTTATAAGTGTCGTGTGACTAGAGAACATGAATAAACTTGAGCATAAATTTCCAGCTCAAAGAATAAAACACTTAACATAATCACAAAACAAAAAATTGACTATGAAACAATGTTAGTCCCCTTTTTTCCATAAAAAAGAACCCCATCTTCAAATTTTGTGTTCAACATGCTATAAAAAGTCATGACTTGCACGCTCACATTCTCTTCATATTCTTCAAGAGTCAATAAATGTGAAACCCAAAAATATCGTATATTAAAGTAGAGGCAACAAAAGGAGAGAGGCTTAATTTAGTGCAAACCAACACAGAAATAGTTTAGTAAAATTTTGTGTAGAACTTTAAACAGGAGTCAAAACATGAAGCTACATACATAAATACATCATCTCCAGGACACATTATAGACTATGTTGTAAAACACAAAATTGTCTGGAAAAAAATTTCTCATCTATTATTAATCCGAAATGTCACATCCTTTCTTGAATTCTTAGAGCATTTACACAAGTCTTTCTCATTTTATTTCTAAATCTCCCTTTCTAGAAACTTATTTCTCATAGAAAATAGAAATGACTCAGACCAGACTTGCTAAAAATTCATTTCTATATATTAAAACATTAATATACAAAAATAATAAATACTGAAAAAATATTTTTCCAATACATTATTGTATTTACTTTATTTTGATGTAAAAATAAATTATTCTTTTAATACAAAAAATTGTAAATAATGAGAAAATTACTATAGCATTTCTAGAATTTTATTTTGAAAATGGAAAGAATGATAAGAGAGATTTCTCCCCTCAATTTTTCATTTGAGAAATTAAAGGAGCAAAAAATCCCCTTACAAAGACCGATGGGAATGCTGTTGGGGTGTTCATATAGGTCTGAGCCGATGTATAAAAATGTATAAAAAAGTGACTATCCCGTGAGATAAAAAGCTTTTTTGTGTTCAAATCTTGCATGATGTAGCACACTTCACAGTTCATAGTCATAATCATAACCAGTTAAAATTGTCTCTGTTGGCAAAAATTTTCTGGTCACATTGACATCTATCAAGGAAAATCCAAGACAAGTAGAAGATGAGCACACAAAGTAACTTTCCACAGAAGCCGGAGAAGATAAGTACAATAAAAGTTAACTAAAACCACAAATAACAAAATACAAAACATGTTTGATTCAATTTCTTAAGCGCAATTATTTGCTCGCACAAAGAAGTAAGAAAGTACTTGAGTTGATTGGGGTATCGCTAATTGAATAGCAAAGCCAAGGATTGAAACACCCGGAAAGTGGTCTCTAGATGAGTCCTAGTAAAGAAGATTCAATGAAACTATGACAAATTCCTGAAAATATCATCGAAACAGCCAAACAGCATAGAAGGAAAAATGTACTTTCAACAAAATGATCGGAACTATTTATTTAATTCAACAATGACTTCCAAATGTAACTACGAAGCTCATCTAACCTCATCTATAATCTACAGGGAGCCGAGCGAGTGTACCCATTTGAATGGTAACTAACTTTATCAGATTTTGCTAGTAAATGTTACTCAAGCATTAACTCTTTGTTGCACAACTACTGAAAAAAGGGAACCGGAAAAAATAAAATGGGAGGCAAAGCGCAAAAGCCTATTGAACTTCAAAGTTAATTTACCATTATACAGGTCCAGAATACAACCAATTTACCTGGAATACACTAACCCTCAACTTGGATAATTAAAATCCTGAACAGCTAGAAATTATGCCGCCGCTGAAATAGGAACAAAAAATTTATGTACTCTTCACATCTGAAGCTTCAATCCTGCAAATATTTAGAATCTCTGATCCGTCATCTTTTGGTTAGTATCAATTCAACAAACATTTCATCACATATCTTAATACATAAAGGGAAAATAATGAATAGCTAATGGCATGATGTATTACTAAGTATATGGGCATGCATTGGGAAAAAAAACACCACCAAGAACGTGAAATATGAAAAACTCGACAGTGGAATGACCGTATAATATGCTAGAATAATCTACAATCCAGAAGAACTCAGTCACATTTCTTTCATTTTCTTCGTATTCATTATTCCATATTCAGTGTTACTCAGCCTAAAACTTCAATGAACTGCTAGTCTTAAAGGACAACCTTATCAGGTTTAACCCAGAGCAAATGAAAGAGAAGTCGTATACAACTTATATTCAAGATAAGTTACTGTCACGTAACTATCATAACTATTGCTTAAATAAATTATGACGAGATTTTAAAGGCCACACTATGGAGCTATGTCCACACATGCTTCACAGCTAACAGAGTTACCTCAGGTTAGCTTTTGAAAAAAAAATTATACAATTTTGAATACTATCAGTACAAGACCTTAAAAAAGGAAAAGGAGAAATTGTAAATTACCTCAAAAATGCTTCACAATAAATTTGTGCTTAGATATCAATCAGGTGGCTCCCGTACGAACATCTCATCATAAAAATCATCAGTTTTAGAATTTGCTTGACATAAGAAATTGTTCTCTTGTCTAGAATTTGATCTTAAACACTCCCAAGCCATTGTGGAACTTCCATGCATTGCCCCAAATGCAGATCCACCACCAATCTCTACATTGTCCTCCATCCGGTGGTTACCATCATAATTAGAAGGCTTCATTGCTTCGTGTTCATCCCCATACAATGGCCCGGCATTAGGATCAGAGCCCAGGGATACCCCAGCATTGAGAACAGGGACCCAATCAGCTCCACTTTGTTCCCCACTCCCATGATAAGCCACTGTCACCCTTTCCGGCTCATTTGGCTCAGTAGCTTCTTTCTTTTGCCTCTTCCATTTCTTTGTTGAGGAAGTGCCATCATCCTCGAAATCTTCTTCTTCTCTATCTCTATGTAAATAAACCCAAAGTTTTCTCTCTCCATCAAACTGCACACAAGGATCACGTTCATAATGCAAACGATCCAAGGCCCCACTTACAACTTGATTGATCTGTGCATCAGATATATCTTCCACTGCATACTGACAATCCCTAATCAAAGTACAAACATCTGCTCTCGTACCAATACTGCCAGGTAATCTAGCAGCTGCATCTCTCACAAGACAAAGAATGGTCACATGAGGAGGTCTATCACGTTTCAGCATAAAATGATCACGGGCTTTTGATGTGGGCTTACCACCACATCTCCTTAATGGAGCAACAATAGATTTCCTCCCATCAATAGCTGTGTACGAAAAGGCCCTATCAGGAATCGAGTACCTTAAAAATTCCTCCTTACGAAAGTAATCTCTTATATCTTCAGCGCTAGGACTGATGGTGTTGAGACTCTTTTGTGCTCTCAAGTCTCTGAACCTTTCCTTCTCATCCGCATTAAATTGCATAAGCGACAAAGGCGGGTTAGGAAGACTCCCTATTTGCTGAAGGGTCTCTTGAGCTCTTTTCAGCCAATTAGCAAAAGCATCAACTAGTTTCTCAAGCATCTTATGAGGAAGAAGCCAAGCTTCAGGAGAAGTAACTTCTTCACTAGCTTCCTGATCTGATAAACCATTAGGAACTGGTCCAATCCAGGACCAACTTTTGGTAGATTTTTCATACGAAGCAAGTGATTTCCACCCTTTTGCTCCTAAAGGCGCTGTTTTGGAAGAGAATATCTTTAGAACTCCTCTGACCAAATCCTGAAGTGGTTCCTGAGTTTCTAGTATGCAAGGATCTCCAGGGTTTGACCTCACACGGTTAACAATCTCCTGAATTGTTAGAGAGGGAACTTTTGAATGAGTTGAAGGCTCCGACTTATTCATGTCCAAGTCCTCGAGCAAATGAACTCCGTTACTTCCACCCATCTCCAAGGAATCTTCTGGCAGCAAAGTTACCATTGCCATGCGAACTGCCGTGAGAAGATGAACGACAGAGAATGAGAATCCTGAGTGCACTGTGGGTGTTATCGGGGTGAAGGGCTTTTTCTGTGATCTGGGTTCTTGCTCTACATCTGCGTCAACCATTTCTGCAAAAGAAGGCTCGGAATTTCCCATCTCCGATGCAACAAAGCCATCATCTATTTTCCTTTTCCCATGTTTCCTCGATGAAGTTGCGTTCTCCAGCTGCTGTTGAGATCTGCTAATGCTACCACCTTCCTCATCAAAAGGAGCACCTTCACTCACTTTCCACTTAGGAAATGATAATGAGACATCATTGATCTCACGAAAACCATCACCATAGGTCTCAATCATTTTACCTTTCTTTCTGAAACTACCACTCATTCCGGTGTCCTTTATCAATTCGCGACCCTGGGGAGAACCATTGTTATCACGAACACAGCCACGCAAACTATGACCAAGTTCTTTCTGGTTTCTCCCTGTTGGATGTGATTTCAGGGGAGGTACATGAAACCCGGTACTGTAAGTTCCTTGCGAGTGGCTTTTCTTGCCAAACTTTTGTACTTGTCTCTGATCAGCAGTAACATTTAACCTGCCAGAACCAGAGAAAAGGTTATCTTCTGACACTTTAGAAGACGAATTACGTAAGCGACCCATCTTCCTTGAAAACTGTGACAATTCATCAAGGGTCCTAGCCCCGCCCTTTGTTCCTTTCTGACTAATTTTAGCCTTTTTAGACTCACGCCCAGATTTGAGGAAAGAACCATTTATAGCCTCGCATGGGTATGCCAGCTTGCTCCTCATCAAAGGATTGTCGTCTTCATCATCATCAATTGGCTCAGAAGAGTCAGATTCTGTTTCCTCACATTTGGCATATCTTCCACTGTGCCCTCCATTCTGCATAGGATGGGCTGCGATCTTTCCTTGTGATGGCCTCGCACCATATTCAGGAAAATATAGCCTATCAACAAATTTGTACTCTGATGGGTCTCTACCGATCTTCCAGTTAGCGCTTTCAACATTATGGTTGCCATAGTCGGGTGACAAGCCAGCAAAAAAAGCCTCTCCTTGTGCTTTATTATGCCAATACGGTTCAAATCCATCAAGCTCATACTGATTACCTTTCATTAATGAATTCCGAGCCTGGCTTTTACGGTGCTTTATCTGCTCTTCAACGGGAAATTGCTGGACCTTCACAGGATACTTGAAGTTTTTCCCATTATCGCTGGACGTTATGGTTTTAGATGGCTTTGCAGTTAAAACCTTGATATCAGACAACTTATCCACAGTTAGATTGCCCCCATAAGCACATAAATCCTTCACCGAAGACCCAGGGTAATCCATTAAATAATCGGTCCTATATTCATCATCTCTCAGGCCTTCAATATTTTTTCCAATCCTCAAGGGCCCAGCTTTACCCAACGCACTGGCTTGTGAGGTATAATGCCCTCTTAGGAAAGCTGTTGCATAAGCTGTTTCCTCATCATCTTCATCTTTGACTCGATCCCTCATAGGAACTTTTGCCCCTAAACCATAACCTGAAAACTTTTTTTGCCGAGCACTAGCTCCCAAAGATGAACTGGATGGACCTAACATCATTTCTAAACCATTGTGATTAGAAGGAAAGTGACAACCTACTTCTTTCATCAAAGATGTCTTCGTCCCACCCAATTTCAATGTTCCTTTTGGGTTCGGTTTCCCAACTTTTTCCTCTTTCATGTGAATTGCTTTTCCCCGAGAAGGAAAATATAGGTTTTTCTTCTTACTCCAAAAACCTCCCTGTAGTTCATTCCTTTCAGATGCGTCCGACCCCAATTCCTCTTTTTCATTCATTAAACTCCTTTGGCTTTTCACAATATCCAAAACTTGAAGCTTTTCTTCGATACTATATCCCTTACAGCTAACCCAAGCATCCCTAATCTGGTGAAGATTAACGACCATGGTATTGTGATACCTACGTACAAGGTGGCAGTGCTGGCGCTTCTGAAAAGATATCAACCCTTGTCGGTACAAGGCTACTCTAGGTTCACAAAGCCCTCCCTTCAACATGTCGAAGAGCTTAGCGAGAGGGCTCCCAAAGTGCAAGTTAGAACCAATAAAAAGTTGTTTCAAAGTCCTCATAAACATCTCTTGGTCCACATCGGGGAGATACTTTGTTAGGCCAAATCTCTCCTCCTCCGTCAAACACTCATTCCACACGTCCATAGATAAAATTTCGCCCAAACCTGTAAGATCGTATAGCTCGAAAGGGATGCTGCACGTCTGATTGCCAACCTGGCAAAACTCTTCCCCAAC
>MKEJ01089649.1:0-13654 GCA_001753735.1 Embelia ribes
TCATAAATATATATATAATTCAATTCATACGTGCTGTTGTGTTATTTGGAATTTTAAAAGGAGATTTTAATTGTTACAGGACTTCAGAGACTACAACGATGACATTACTGTACACTTCGAAGTTTTTTTGTCAGAGCAGAATTTGGCACTCGCAAAGCAAGAGGGCTTGCTAAAGAAATTTAAGGTCACCTCAACGATTAGCACAAGCAACATGCATCTATTTGATCCAAAAGGCGTGATCAAGAAATACGATACCCCAGAACAAAGTATTTTATAATTCATGTTCTCGTTAAACTTTATTTTACTTTATTTACCTTGGTTGATAAACATTTCATTCTTGTTTTTGCAGTTCTTGAAGAATTTTTCCACTTAAGACTTGGACTTTATGAGAAAAGAAAGGCAAGTTGGTCCATGAAAATTATTAATGCACTTGTGTGGAGCTTTTACTCATTTATTTGTTTAGTTTTATTTAACATCATTATTTGCTAATAACATCCAGTGTGTAAGCCAGTCACTCTTTGTTAGGTATCAGCAATCACTATTTCAAGCTACTCACTCTTTCAGAACTATATAGGCTCTCTTTTTTTGGGATCCAGATTTATGTTTCTTAGTGAAGTAGAATAGAAGATTAAGTTTTGTTGAAATTCTGCAGAAAGTTAAACTCCACAATCTTGAAATCGAGCTATTAAAGCTTGAGAACAAGGTGAGGTTCATACTTGGAGTTGTGAAGAGGGAGATCATTGTAAGCAACAGAAAGAGAGCTGAACTGCTCATTGAGCTGCATGATAAAGGCTTTACTCCTTTCCCGAAGAAAGCGAAAGCTGTGGAGGAGTTGGCAGATGGGGTAGATGACAATGTTGAGGATGAAGAGAACTCAGAAGTCATTGGAAGCAAAGGAGTTAAAGCTGGTGATTACGAGTACTTATTGTCGATGGCAATTGGAACTTTAACACTAGAGAAGGTTCAACAGCTATGTGCAGATAGAGATGGACTCAATGGAGAGGTTGAGGAGTTGAAAAGAGCAACACCGGAGTTTTTGTGGATGAATGATCTAAATGTTCTTGAGAAAGAACTTGATGTATGAACCCTAAACTGCGATCAATGTTGAAATTTTATTCTGATTTTCTTCTTTTCTTTTGTAATTTTTTGAATGAGCATTCATAATGTAGAGAGAAGATAAGGCTAATGCTGAGTATGAGGAGTTTAGATTGGCACAAAAGAGCCGGGCAATGGGAAAAGCTGTTCTCACTGTAGGTAAACAAGCTCCGAAAATCCAGAGGAAGAATAACAAGAAGCCTATCGATGCGGATTCTGTTACTGCAGCAATGGAAACAGGTAAGTTTCTGGAATCAATTGTTTTGTATTCTTTTACCAAATTTGTTTTCTGTTTCCCCAAACTGTTAGATTAACTTTGGTTGGTCCGATATTTTTTGTCAGATAATGTGCCTAAGGTCTCGAAACCTAAAGGTGGAGCAGGACGAAAGAAAGCTCCTTCTAAAGCGGTCAGCAAATTTGATTTTATCTTATTTTAGTCATAAGAATTTCTTTTAAACAAATGCTTTGTTTTAAACGTGCTGCCTTTATTGTTGCTTTTACAGTCGACGAGTTCTGCTATGGTTTTGGAAGATGAAGTAGATGACGATGTAGTGGGTGATCTGAAAGATAGGCTTGCAGCTTACAATCTGGAATCTTCCCCTGATCGCTCAGAAAGTAAATTCTAATTATCCCTCTGATTTATTGATGCTTGTGTTATGAATTAGTTTGCAGTGTCTTGAAACTCGTTTTCTATGAGAAAACAAAGAAGTAAAGGAAAAGACAGGCAGCAAAAAATCATTAGAATCAAAAGAAAACGAATAATAGTTACCGGCTGATTATATAGGGAAACAAATTAAGGTGCGCAAAATGAGGCTTCTTGTTTCTTTTTGTTCCTATTTGGTAACAGCCATGGAAACTGAAGTGACTGTACCAGCTAAAAAGAAAGAGCCCATTAAAAGAGCAGCCGCACAAAAGAAGCCTCCCCTTTCAAGAGTGACGGAGATCTCCGATGATGAGAATGAGATAGAAGACGCCAGCGATGACGATTTCAACCTTGAAGCTATACCGGAAATGGGAAAGAAGAAAGTGGCAAGAAAACCAGCTGCAAACTCAAAAAAAGCAGCAACAGGTAAGGCCCCAGCACCAGCAAAGAAAAGAGGTCAAGCTAGTACAGTAGGACAGAGGCTAATAACAGAAGTTCTTAAGCCTGCTGAAAACCCAGGTGTCTCGCCCGAGAAGAAAGTGAGGAAAATGAGGGCATCTCCTTTTAACAAGAAAAGTAGTTCCATTTTGGGAAGGAATGGCAAGGGGACCGATGAAAACTCTGGGACAGCAAGTGAGGAAACTACAGGATCTGCTACTTCGGTTGCAGAGGAAATGAGTGAATTAGCTTTGGTCCCAAGGGCTAGGCCACAGAGAGAGAACCGTACTAAGGCTACGTACGTTTTGAGCGATTCTGAGAGTGATCAAGTCAGTGATGATTCTGATTTTGATGATGATGCAAGTGTTTCTGAGTGAAATTTTTAGATGTGGAAATTGAACTCATTTCCCAGTAGCTGTTGAGTCTTCTTTTTTCTTTTTTCCGTACTGTACTCTTGAATCCTTGTGGATATTTGAAATTGAAGTCTCTTGCTTTAGCAGATGCATGCATGATTATTTTGTCATAGATTTTCTTTACGCTTTGGAAAATTCAAAATATGGATTCATTGAATTGTCAAATGCAATTGCTGGTAGTTGCTCTCTCACGAATTTTTCTTTGTTTTGATTTTATTTTTTCTGTCAAGGGAAAACCTAAACCAGTTACAACAATGAATAAAAATTTTCGTAGGAAAGAGCAGATGACTAAAAACAAAGGTTTAATTTTCTACAATTATTTCTGCCATGCAGGAAGATTTGAAATAGTCACTAAATATCATAACTGGTACTTCATCCGATCACAAATAATTGAGATAATTCGGCACACAGTTTTAGCTGCATGTCAAAAAGTAGTATTTCAAAATTTAAACTAAATGTAAAAGACTTACATCTACCTTTAAGATTTTTTGTATTATTCCTTCTCTCTAATATTTATAAAGGGTAAGAGTGGAAATGCACCTACACTTGTAATGATCACACATTCCAACAAAAAAACATGATCAATAATTTTTGAAAAATCCAAAATGAAAAATGTCCATTATTTGGGTATTATTGAACTCAATTAAAATAACAAAACTCTAGTGATGCAAATTCTGGATGGCCGGGAGGTTAGTCTACTCATTTAGTTGTACCGAGTACTACTTTTGACAATCAACATGTAAGTATGTAATCCGCACGAGTAATCCGCACGAAGTACTCGTTCCAAAAACTAGGAAAATTGGACGTGTTAAACCATGATAGGAAGTACAAACCAATCTCTGGTCGAACCCCTTACCACTCGACATTTTCCGACCAGAAAAAGGGGGGGAAACCAAAAGGAAAGCAAACACAATTCTGTTACATTCTATTCCTAACTAGGAATTGTTTGCAACACAAAAGAGATGTAGTCACTGTACAGCTTCTGATTAGCAGTGCAAATAAGTGAAGGAAAATACACTAAATTGCTGACTACTTTGTATCAATTGCAAACAAATGCTTGAATCTGCAACACATTATACAAAAACTACATGGGGAGTTTACCAATTACAGGGCAAGGTTCTCTTTTGTAGCTTCCATTTTTGACAACAGAGCCCTAATATCCACATCCATCCTCATCTTCATATTAGAATAATCCTGATAAGCTCTTTCCAGGACCTGAAGGTCTTCGATCTTTTGTTTCCGCATTTTCTCAGCCTCAAGCAGTTTTAGTTTTGAAATCCGGCTAGCATATTCTTCTTCAACCCTTTGACTTTTAGCGGTTGCGATGCGTTTAAGCCCCTCAGCTTCTCTCCTCGCGTCGTCAGCACGTGTTTGAAACATTTTAGCCTCCGCCTCTTTCATCCGAACGATGCTGTCCAGCTCATCGGAAGCGTCTAACCTTGAAGCACTTCTTTGTAGATCAGATTCAGCAGGGCCGCTGCTGTTCTGGTGTGATTTGAAACTAGAAGCTTTCTCCAATTGGGGTGCTTTTTCAGAATAGAGAGGCTTAAACCATCCGGGTTCTTGGCCGGGTCTGCCGATCTTGTTATTCCCTTCTGGGTTCCTGTTGAAGACCTCCTTGCCCGATCTGACACTAGGGCTATCCAAATTTATGGAACCGATTTCTGCAATAAAAGAAAATTTGATCAGATAAACATTAGTGAAAGAAAAAGGACAAGGATAGTGAAAAATCACTACTTCGCAAGACTATACAATCATGCACTACACCACAGAGATTCAAGGTTTAAATCTCGCAATATCATTCTCCTTTCGACATTAAGAATTTCTCTTTGTAAATACATGACCGTACTGAGATAATCTTCAAGAGCTATCAGCAGCAACTTAGCATCTTCAAATAAGAGTCCAAGGCATAGGAGATTATCTTTGTAAAAAACCTTACAAGTTAGATCAAAATTCTCAACTTCACAAGTAGATCAACAAATTAATGTGGATAATATCAAATTCTCAAAACCGTTAATATGCAGAGACAATTAATTGATAAGGTAAACATAACATACAGATACAGGTGTTTCAAAGGTGGACTAATAATATGAAATCACCGAACAAATATTATCTAGCATCTGTCTTGCCCAACACATGTTCCAGGCCTTAAATGGGAAGATGCAGCTTTCTGCCTAACAGGAGTGAATAGTAATTTCCATAAAAACATGCATAAGGTATTTGCTAAAATTGGATTTTTGAAAACCAAACAGAGAGAAAAGAGAACACCTTAGTATCTCATGCAATGCAATACATCTTTTGCAAGTAAAGTTTGAAAATCAATGATTCACAAAACACTAAGTTGTAAAAGGAAAGGTAATTCACCCACATCGAAAATCAAGGGACCTTTTTTCTTTTTTGCCAAACTTACCAGAAAGGAAACTCGTAATATAATTTTGAACCTCCCGGAAATCAGACTTGTTCGCTAATCTGGACAGCATCAGAACAGCAACGTCATGCAACTGTTTCCCCCTCGGATCCCCACTAGCAGAAAATATTTTACTAACATATTCAAGTTCTTTTGAGAGTTTTTCTCCCGTCCACTCCTTAGCAAAAGTTTGAAAGACTTCTCTCACAAAGCCAAACATCTCCGATGGATGATCACAGGCAACACAGTGGAACTGCATTTCTCCAAGTCCATGGGTCCCACACGCACTAGGTCCATTTCTTATATATGATTCTCGTAAAGCACAATCTGTGTGGCACCAATGGAGGCACACATCGCAGCCGACCCAACTACACGTATTAGATGCCATGTCATACTTTAAACACACAAGGCACATGCAATTGCTACAGAAACCATTCTTCTGTCTACAGACTTTGCAATCGCATTCATCCACAGGCAAAAGATTCCGACAAGTGAGGTTTCGGCATCTCAAATTTAGATATATCTCTGCCATATCAGAACTCGAAACATTCTGCTTTCTCTGAAGAAATTCAGCAACACCAGTTTTCAAAGCCACCATGATTTCCAACTGGGGACGATTGGCCTTCATAAGCATCTCTAAGTTTATCTCAGACCTGTTATTCAACGCCTTCTGAAACAGAGATAATTGCCATCGTTTGCCAACATTCATAATGATATCATGAACACCCTTCTTTAATCTTACTATAGCTTGCTCATTCATCTCATCAAGTTTCTTAGCTATCACATGCACCGGTTCAGAAACTATCATGGTAATGATAGGTTCAACAGAGTCAACTCCTCCTGTAACAAGGTGCTCCTCGTTTAGGCCACTGCTCTTAGATATACTGCAGGAGATTCTCTCTCTTATAACCGGTTTCTTGTCATTGCTGTGTTCTGATCTGTTTTCATGAGATACGGCACCGCTCCTTGAATTTGTCGATAGCTGTCTATGCAAACTCAACTGCCTATCCAATCCAGAGGGTACAGAGCTACCTTCCGCAACTTTAAGGTGCTGATCCTGAATAAAGAAGCCATTTGCATTGGATAGCACTTTTTGGTACGTAGGAACTTCTTTTTGATTTTGCTCAGTTGAAGGCTGGCCTTGCAAAATCGCAGCAGAAAACTCTATCCCTCCAAATAATGGCCGACTGCTAACTGAGTGTTCAAAATTGTCAAGTGAATTATTGTTTAAGGAACAGCTCGGATTATGCCTAAACGACTGAGAACCAGTGAAAGACATCGAGGCAGTAAATCCATCAGAATTAGTTTGAAATGTGCTCGGAATGGACTGAATACTCCTCGCATATGATGGGGAACCAGGAGCGGGGCCTCTATTTTGGGAATCAATAGGTAAAAGTACATCTGGTAAACTGAGAGACAGATCGAATGGTTCCAATACCAGCTTTTCTTCTTTAGGCTTATCAAAACAAGATGCATGTTTTTTCAGTGGTTCTTTAACAGGATGGTTAAGAAATAAGTCCAACCCCCTGGTACTCGTTCCTTCCATGTCATCGGGTTCAAAATCTAAGATGCGATTTGATTCTGTTGGAACTTCCACCCCTTCTTCAAAACCAGTAGAATTAGATGTTGTAATCACCACGTTCTTGCCTTTGTCCTTGAAGCCTGGAATGATGTCATATATTCGCTCAGGTAACGCCATGACGGGGACATCACCGCCATCAGAGACACTCTTATCTGGTTCCGTAAAACCAGATCCCACAACCTTGATTGCATGGTTTATTAAATTGCCTTCTTCGTGTTCGTCTTTCACAGGCCTTAACTCCTGAATAGGTTCATCCTTGTTTTCTCCCTTCTCCAAACTGTGGTCTTTCTGCGGTCCTTTTACATCATTGCTTCCTCCGATCTCCGCCCTGTTCTCCGCGGCATTTTCATTCACAGGTAACCCTTGGACTGGAATCTTCTGACTATGTGCCGACCCATCAATTGCTTCAATACTCTTTTGCGATTCAAATTTCAGTGTCTCCTCATAAATAATATTATCTTCATTGGACTTTAATTCAGGTAGAGATTTCACTCCATTCTCTCGGTCCTCTCGAGCAACTCCATCTTTACACAGTTCAATGGAAGAAACTGCTTTCACCTTATCCAACACCAATTTTTCGTCCGCCTGTTTCTCTAACATTCTGTTTCCTCCTGTTGCTTCTGATTCAGGTTCGGATCCAAGCTCCCCTTCTTCCATTTCGCTGTTATTACCATTCTCTACACACAAATCTTCCGTCTTTGTCATTTCGTTGCTCTTCAATTGCTGACTTCTCGAATCATTAATTTTGGCACTCTTCGATTGCTCACTACCCGAATCCTTCATTTTGGTACTCTTGGACTGCTCACTTCCCGAATCCTTCATTTTGGTAGTCTTCGATTGCTCGCTTCTCGAATCCTTTATTTTGATAATCATAGATTGTTCACTTCCTGAATCCTTCATTTTGGCACTCTTAGATTGTTCACTTCCTGAATCCTTCATTTTGGTACTCTTCGATTGTTCACTTCCGGAATCTTTCGAGCACACGGGTGATTTCGATTCTCTCGTTCTTGGCGTAAAATTCATGTTCCCTTTCTCATCTGATCCAACCTTATTCTGTCCAGAGGTACCATCTTCAATATCTTTCCCCATTCCAAATCTTCGCCACGAGGACACAATATCCTCTCTCCTCGGCCGGTCTCTCTCTGATCTGAACCCTTTAGGGATTTCTCTCCTGGACGCAGAAAAACTTTCTGACCGATGAATCCTATCCCCGCCATAACCATTGTGTGGCGAAGAGTTCAAAATCCCCCTATCGCTACCCTCCCTATAACGATCCTGGCTGAATCTTCGCTCATAAGCATCCAGATTATAATCCGACCGCTTCCTAACCAACCTAGAACTCTCCCGATCATCATCTAAACGATCATATCGGGGAGAGTAAGACGAAGACATCCCTCTCCGTCCATTCTCAGGCTTATAGTGAAAGCTCCGGTGGGACGAAGAGCGGCTCACGCTCGATTCATCATCCCTCCTCCCCCAATCCTTGAAAACACCCTTCTCTCCAAATGAATTGAGATCGTCACCCGATCTCAACCGCTTCATACTTTATTATCAGTATAGAGAAAACCAGCATATACAGAACATTAATCTTCAAACCCACAAAACCCTACTTCAAATGACCCAACAAATTCACACAAATAACTTATATAACATAAAAGGATCAACTCATCAAAACTAAGATAAAGTAGTCGCAACAACCAACAGTATTTGTACACAGATTCATTAATGACCAATCCAATTTTATTTGAGCTAATTGAGCTAAAAAAGCCCCTAGATTTGAGCTGATTCGAAAGAATCAACCGTAGCAGATCTCAATAACTCCATACCAACTCATAAATCGTGCAAATCTGTATGTCTATATAAGGTCCTCGAGCAATCACACCAGTTATCTGTATTTATACACAGATCAATGACCAAATCAGATTCTTGAGAACAAATTGAGCTCAAAAACCCTAAATTAGAGCCGATTTGGAACAATCAACCGCAGCAGATCTCAATTAACTCCATACCCACTACATAAATCGTATATGTATGCATATATATGAGGTCCAAAACCCTAATATCTCCAACTAGGTTTTACCGAATTGAAAAGGGCCTGAAAACCCTAGTTTCCGCAATTAGATAAGTGGCGGAGATCGCGGTGGATATTGTGGGTTTTGATACATACAGAGAGAGAGAGAGAGAGAGAGAGAGAGAGAGAATTTTTCTAGGCGTGTATTGGAGGGTAAAGTCTAAAATGGCGTGTCTTCTTGTCAAGGGGGTCTTGGCGACACCAGAGAGAGAGAGAGAGAGAGAGAGAGATGGTTGAATACGAAAAGTGCGAAGGGCGCATTCGGTCCACTTGTGGAAAAAAACAAAAAAGATAAGGTGGGATGTGGTGTAGCGTGCTCTTGGTGCACGTCAACACAATAATCATAATCATATGTTTATAAAATAAGAATTTAATTTTTTTGCATTATGAGTATATAACATCTATATATCATCGGTATTAGACGAAAGATATATAGTCACTTTTACATATGCAGATCACCACAAATATATATGTATCATTAATTCAAGTCTATTAGTGTATGAAAATATCCATACACCATCGGTGGATTAAAATTAAATTCATGAAATAATATATCCGATTTGACTAATATGTAATTTTAATTAAATTTTTAAAGATAATTTTTGAAATTTAAATGAGATACAAATTACCAAATATATACTTATTATTATCAATCTATTTTTATCCTCTAATAGTGATGAGGGGCATTAGTGAGACTTTACCTAAAATTGTAATGATTCAATAGTCCAAATAAGAGAAAAGACAATTTTAGATGGAAAAAAAAAATAGTTCTATTTGTTAATGGAGTGAGTAAGAATTTTAAACTATAAGTAGCCACTAGAACTCTAAGGTTTTAAATAATAGTTATGACATTCGTAAAGGTGACATTTCAGTTATACAATTTTGAGGTATAACGCATGTAGCGTAACAATAATAAAAATCAAACCCACAACTTTTTTCATTTTTATAATAATTTTTAATTTATTTTTTATATTTTAGCAGTTCGTATAAGTAGTAATAAACTGCGACAATGTTGTAATTGTGATATGAACACTTTCGACTGATATGGATGAGAAAAATATACCTCACTACTGTATTAATCTGTACGAGTTTCGATTGTGACCGATAATGTAACGTTCCAAATTTTGTGGGTAAATTTTTTGCATTTAATAATATTACGTATCTCATTATAATATTGTTATTGCATTAATGGAGAGGCCATTTGGATAGTGCGAGGAACGTGAGTGTTGTGAGAGTTAGTGAGTGTATGTGGAGATTATTTATTGCATTAGAGTATAAATGCGATTTCGTGAGTTATATGTTTTGGTTAACATTGTGAGTATATCGTAAGTATTATGGTTATTGTGAGATGAGGTGAGTTGATGTGAGAATGATTATGAGAATTGTGAGAACCGTGAGACTTGTGAGAATTGTGAGTTAATGTGGTTGAGCGAGTATTGGTTATGAGTGGGTTAACGTGTGTGAGAATGTGGATATTGGTGTGAGACAATAAGGTGAGAGTCGTGGGTGAACATGCAGGGGATTGAGCCTTGGAGAATTCTGCAGATTTCTGGAAATTCTGCATTATGGGTGTGCCATTTGAATGGTGCAAGAATGCCGTTTGATCGGCAATACCGTTCAACAGTACCCAATCTACTATTCGAATGGCATAGGCAGTGGGGCCTAGTTTTACTTTTTAGCCATTTTAAGCATGTGAGATGTATTATTTATCATTTCCAGTGGTGATTATCAGTGAGAAAAAGACAAGTGATGAAATGGAGGGGAGAGCTTGTGAGAGTGAGATCATTTAACTCGGGAGCTCAAATCAAGAAAGAATGGCATATTTAGATTTCCCAATACCTAAGCTCCGTTTTGATGTAAGTTTTTCTTCCTATTTCGCTTGTTTTTCAATACTTAGATTTGCATACTAGGTCCGATTATTGAAATAAAGTTGATAATCATACTCTATACGATTTATAGAACATTTTTATCTATACACTCGTGTTGATCCGTTGTTGTTTCATAGATCAAATTTCGAGGCCAAATGGCGGAAAAATTGGGGCTTTGTGGTGTGAGCTTGCGTGGAGGTTCATAAAGTACCTTCAGTTACGAGTAGTTGACAAAATAGGAATGTATGTGTGAGTTTTGGCGAGAATCCAATTGTGTGATTAGGGTTTAATTGAATACTTTCTAGTGGGTTATGATTATATTGATTCTTACGAGTTATAATTAGTATAAATTGAATGAAAGCCTGATAAGGTGAGTATTATGTGTGTTTTTGTGGGAATGATATGAAATTATATAGAGATGTATAATTTTCATGATTGTGAGGATGGTGTGATTTATGATGATGTGGGAAATTATGTAAATTATATATAGAGGCGTATGTAGATTAATGAATGTAAGACATTATGTGATTATGTGGGTTTGACATGAAATATTTATTCGAGATGTATTTTATTTCACGTTAGTAAGTAATGATGCGAGTATGTGAGTTATACATGAGATATATATACTTGAGACGTATTTTATTTCATGATTGTGGGATTATCATGACTATGTGAGATTTACAAGCATTGTATATGGAGACGTATCCATATGATGATAGCGAGCATTGATATGTTATGTGGGATTCATTATGAAATATTTAACGAGATATTTTTATTTTATATTGTGAGAATATTTGCATAACATATTTATGTTTATGTGAAACGTGGGATTTGATATCGATTTATCAAAGTGAGAAAATATGGGTTTTGAAAAAGTAATTTTCAAAAAGCGATACTTGCAAGTAAGTGAGTAAATGTGAATTTGCAAGAAAAAGTTAGCCTCATAGATATTATGAGAAAAGTGGGATTTTTGTGAGAATTCAAAATGGATTAACTTTTGAATAAAAAAGATGGGTTTTAAAGTGAGAAAATGACATTTATGCGTGAGTTGCATATATTATGGGTGTGAGTCATTTTCTATTTCTTTTTGGAACCGTGTCAGTTTCTATACAGTAGGAAAAAGCAAGGAGAGGGCTCGGTGCCTTACCGTGAAAGTCGAAAAACTTGATTAGGGATACACTATAATTTACCTACAATGAGTATTGTGTGGGGTAGATTATAGTATATGATCTACAATATAGATCTATAATTTTTATACAAACCGTGAGTGGCACTTGTCCCAACTTTTATAATGAGATGTGGGGTTGTGAGTCATTATAGTTTGTGTGTGTGGGTGTGTAAGTTCGTGTGGGCATTGCATTGCATTGATATTGTATTGTATTTTATTATCATGATGTGGTATAGATATTGCACTTGCGGGTATTGCTCAATATCTCACGTATCATCTTATTTTGGAGATTAACTCGTACACATTATTTTTCATACCTTTGTTCTACTGGTGCTGAGACTAGTGAGCCGCACCATCGAGGACGATTGTGAGCATTATATATACTTTTGTGTGTAGAGTTTGTACTTTATTGATGTATTTTCAACATCATTATTGATGTATTATTTCCAGAGGCTTGTGGGATGTATGTCGTTTGTACATTAGTAAGATTATTCGGATATGTTGTATATTTTGTACCCAATGGCCGTGAATACTAAATTTCGTTGTTGTTCCATTAGTGAAATGTCATATTAGAAGTAAGAACAAAATGTAATATACCTTATTAGACGATTGAAGCAGATTGCTCATTTATATTTTGTAAACATGGAGTTTACGTTTATTTATTATTATGCTGATATTTTATTTATTTTCGCACTCTGAAGACTAATGATGTATAGTTACATGATGTAAATGTGAGATGGGAAAGTGGGTTATTAGTATGGATTCCCTAATTTCTTTCAAAATCAAAATAAAATTTTTGTTCTCTTTTAATTAAAAAAGGAATACGTTCACCCTCCACTGCTTCTAGCGGATTCAAGGCCTATCCCGGATCTTCTAGGAAATTTGGAGCGTTACAGATAATGTTACGTATCGACGTTAGGTAACAATCACAGTTGGTTTTCAAATCAGTGATAGAATCAAATATGTATTTCTTAACAGTTGTGATAGTCACATATATTATGTCTGTATTACATAATTTCATAAATGTCACTGTTTATTTTTACTGGTTTTTATCATTTCATGTCACAATTGCCTCTTCCCCTACCAACTCTTATGATTTTTCCAAGGCATGGTCCCGCTGCAAGCACTAATCAAAACCTTAGTACAGTCGCCCTCTCCGATATGCCACTCCTCTTTGACAAATTGGACCACCGCCCTCTCCCATAAATTGAAATCATGTTCTTTTATTTGTAAACTAAATTTCATAAAAAAAAAATAGTAGTGCTTTATTATTTAAAATTATATGCCATAATATTTCACTAATAGCCAAGTCTCTATGCTCTAATGTTGGGAGCGCTATTGGGCAAGGCCACTTTTATTCATTTCCCCCATATGGGGCCAATTAGGAGAGCATTCGAATAGTTCGAAAAATATCTTATCCAAATTATTCGAACTTGAATTACCAAAAAAAATTAATAATAATAATTTCCCAAACCTGAATTACCCGAAATTAATTTTGAATTACCCGAACCCAAATTATCTGAATTATAAATAAGGAACTCAAACCCGAATTGCTCGAATTGCCCGAATCAAACATGAATTATATACATAAAATGACATCGTTTTCTTATAATATATATATATATACACATATATAATATAAAACAACGTTGTTTTATTATTTGAGCATTTCGGGTAATTACCCGAATTACTCAAATCCGAACCCGATTTACCTGAATTTTTTAAAAATAAAATTCGAACCTAAATCCGAATTTCAGGTAATTCAGATCTGGTACCCGAATTTTGTTCTCGCTTAGTGCCAATAACTATTGACCACATCTATAATATAATAATGACTCAATTGTATGAACAAATTAAGATGGTTTAAAATGAAATTAGGGTTGTAGTTTTAAGGTAACTACCTGTCTCAACAGCAAGCGAGGCATACTTAAGGCTTGTTTGTTGAATTTTTCAAATTCCAACTTTTTAT
>MKEJ01089658.1:0-13641 GCA_001753735.1 Embelia ribes
TATTTGTTTATTTTTTGGAAGTACAATTTTTGAGTTGTTAATTTTAATTAAAGCAAAATAATTTTTTAATTTAGTTATTCATTGATGGGGGTGGGGACTCGCGGGGAAACCCAACCCCCACTAGGGCGGGAATGGGGAAAGACAACCCCCCCCCCCCCCCGCAATGTTGCCATCCCTAGTGTAAATGCTCTTATTGGCATTTATTAATTATAATAATTAAAAAGCTAAGTCGATATAGTTTTTCTTAGAATCAAAATTAAGGGCTACATTATTATATCACATCAATAAGAGCATCTCCATCGGTAGTGAAAATGGGGCGCTTGCACCTAAGAATCTTTTGCACTAATGGAGACCAAAATTAATGAGATCGTTGTATGAAGAATTAAATGGTAGGATATTTGCACAAGTATAAAAAATTTCTGATATTTTTTTATTATTTTATTAAATGTTTTTCAAAGTTTTGAGGCAAAAACTTCTATTTTCTGAGTTTTTGACCGTTACTGAAATGGCTAGGGAAATATTTAGTTGTTGCAACTTTTTTTCCCCTTTAAAATATATATATGAAACCATTTTTTTATTTCTAGACTTAATATTTATTCTTTCTAACATTTCCATTCAACACCAAATTTATATTTTACATTTTCTAACATCCCCATCTTATTTGTGTACAAATTATAAAAAAAAATGGACCCAAATCATCCTTATTTCACAAATTAAATGCAACTTATGAGAAATACATAAAATTTTGAGAATAACCAAAATTCTCAAAGTTCACAAAATCCCGCAACCATTCACATTCTCGGTATTTTTCATTTTCACCAAATTATCCTAATACTCAAAAGTTTCCATTTTTCTCTCCTTTTAACTCACATACATATTTTAATACTCATTTTATTCTATTGAGAGTTTGTACAAGTGCTACCGAGAGTCTTACCACTCTCTTCAAACCCCTTAGTCAAATTAGTCTAGAATTTTTAATCAGTGTGAAATAGAAGATATTGAAAAGGAGGGATGAGAATCTGGTTGAATAAAGCAAAAATCAAAGGAAGGCTTGGAATAAAGATAAAGATAAATTACTTGAAAGTAGTAAGTTAAATGCAAGTAAAGATGTTATCATGGGAATCAACCAAAAATCATTTACTTTTTGGCCAAGGGTTATGGAGTACTATAACGAATTTTGAGGTCCAGGACCTCAAAGAACTGAAACTCAAAATAAGGCTCATTGGCAAAAAATTAGTGCATCGGTTGCCAAATTTGTTAGTTGCTACAATCAAGCCAAGCAATGAAAGAAGAGTGGGGAATCCTAAATAAATATAATATTTGCTTCACATGAAATTTATATGTATGGCATTTGTTAAAGAATGAATCTAAATGGAAAAATTATGCTTGACTATCGATCAATTTGGATACTGGTAGCTCAAAAAGAATGAAAATTAATGAATGTAGGGACTACTCGTCATTGTCCAACCCTGATATACCTACCAGCGGTAATATTGGGGATGACTATGCAGTTCGTCCTCCTAGTATCAAAGCAAATAAAGGGAAAGAAAAAGCTGAGACAACCAAACGGAAAGAAAAACATAAATTTGAAGAAATAGCAATGATGCGCTCAGTATTACAACTAAAAGAAAAAGAGATCGAAATGAAATGATAGATAAAAGAGAAAGATATCAAAATGAAATGAGAAATGATGGAAAAAGATATCGAAATGAAATGAAAGGCTAAAAGGAATAAAAAGTTTGATATGCTTATGCAACTAGCAAGCAACAATTCACTTACAACTGCACAAAAACGTATTTACGACAAATTAAGTCGCGAACTAGAGATAGATTAAGCTTGTATTTCATTTATTAAATTTATCTATGAATGATGTAATTTTTATTTTGCTTTAAGATTCATGTAATATTAGTTATGATTAATCAAATTTAATACAAAATCAGCTGGCATTATGTTACATATTCTACAAAATCACTTGGAGTAGACATTTTTCTAAAGGTATTGAATGGTGGCAAAATTATTTTCAATGTTGAACCTATAGTGTCATTGCCGTGGCAAAGTTGATTATCACACAATATGAATATAGACATTAAGATGTTCAACAATTATGTTGATCAAATTTATAGATTTTGAATCCACTTCCATGTATTTTTGGTAAAATGCTGGTTTTTATAAGATTTTTTGTCCACAAAATTGGTAATTTATTTATTGGTTTAATAAATCTCTATCATTTAGGTTCTATATGAAAATAAAATAATAAAATTGACAAATTTTATTAAAAGTAAGATAAAAAAAAATTGCTCACAAGTAAAAAGTTTACATTTGAAACTAACCCTGGAAAATAGCTGTTTAAAAAATAGCCATTAGAGTTTAGCCTTAAAAAAATAGCCGTTGGAGACTGGCTTAGAAATTAACTCTATTATATAACTGGCTTAGAAATTAACTCTATTATATATTGTGTAGTCCTAACATTCTCAAATCAAATCTCCACTTGACTCTCAACTTATATACTAGAAAATATCTTCTAATGATTCTTTCAGTGAAAATGAGCTAGATTCTTTCATTAATAAATGGATGGATGATTTTCTTATTAAACGATTCACAAAAAAATATCAAAATTGAAGAACTTACATAGATAGAGATAGTGAAAATGGCCATGAACGTATATGTAGATATTATTTTGTTGATAATCTTGTGTACTCCGATGATCAATTTCGAAGTAGATTTTGAATGAGAAAACATGGTTTTGTTCATATAGTGGAAGCCGTTACAAATCATTCTCCACACTTCCAACAAAGTATCGATGTTACCGGTAGACGTAGTCTTTCACCATTAGAGGAGTGCATTGCGGCTATCTGCATATTGGCCTATCGAGTATCGACCGATGCTGCCGATGATTACATGCGAATTGGCACACGCACTGCAATGAAATCACTAAATATGTTTATTCAAACTGTTATTTCAATGTTCGGGGAAGTGTACTTAAGAAGGACAAATGCAATTGACATACAACAACTACTTCATGTTGGAGAGATGCATGGTTTTCTAGGTACGATAGGTGATATTGATCGTATACGCTGGTAATGAAAAAATTGCCCAATAGTGTAGAAATGGCAATTTGCTCGAGGAGAACGCAGAAAAGCAACAATCAAACTCGAAGCTATTGCCTCATATGATCTTTGGATATAGCATGCATTCTTTGGTGTGCCTAGTAGGCGTAATGATATTAACACGTTGGATAGGTCTCCTGTATTTGATAATATTCAAGAAGGTTGAGCTCCTCCAGCTACATACATAGTAAATGGTTACCAATTTTAGGATACTATCTCACCGAAGTTATATATCTACCTTGGACTACATTTATCCAATCAATTCGTTTTCCACAAGGTAATAAGGCACAATTATTCGCAAAACATCAAGAGGTAGCTAGAAAGGACGTTGAACATGCACTTAGCGTGCTTCAAGCACGATTTGCAATGATTCGAGCCCTATTACGTGCGTGGAGTATAAAAACTATTTGAGAAATTATGAGAGCTTGTATCATCATACATAATATGATTATCGAGGATGAGTGAGATTCGTACTCTCGCTATTATGAAATTTCACAATTTGATCAACCTGAAAATGAATATGATATTGACATGGGAATACTCTACCGAGTATATTGAAGAGTATGAAACTTATATGCAAAACAGATTCCAACTTCATAATAGACAATCAAATCAACAATTGCGATCAGATTTAGTTGAGAATGTTTTGCAGCATTTTGGATCGGCAATAACTGAAATTGCAATGTCTATTTTATTTTATTTTTTCGTATTCGAGTATGAATGTATTTTGTTGTTAAAAAATTTTGAAATCTTTACTTAGAATATGATTTTTTTATAATATTTTTAATGTGGGTGAATGTCTTTTATTATTAGTAGTAGTAAGAAAAACAATTATATTATTTTTTATTTTTAATAATTATAATTGTGGGATTATACATTTTATTTTTATTATTATTGATAAATATAAAAGTAAAATAAATAATAATAATAGTAGATAAAATGGAAAAATGAAATGATTAAAAATTAAAGAGAGAATATGATTGGAATGGAGGAAAAAAATGATAGCGATATTTATGATGTGACATTAATATGACATATAAGAAATTGTATAGAAATCATAGAAACCAGATCTCACACTAATCATTCTTCTAACTTAAGCATACCATTAACGTAATTCTCAAAACAACCGGTTATTAAGGAGACAAAATCATGATTATAGAATAATGGAAAAAAGCAATCTAAAACTGAATTTTCTACTTTAGTGAAAGACCCTTGTCCTCCCTTTCTCTTAATTAACTACTAACCATACCATTAAAAAAGAATTTTTATAATACTAACCACAGGCTACGTAAAACCTGAGCACACTGTTTGCTTTGTCGGCGGTTTAATCAATCGTTAAGTGGGATTTAGCTTAAGACTCTTTACAGCTACAGCTTCAGCTACAGCACAGAGAGAGAGAGAGGGAGAGAGAGAGAGAGGCTCAAATGAAGCTGAATTGGAAGAACAATCACTTGGTTTTGAAATTTGGGTTTTTGATTTTATTATTGGGTCTTATATTCAGATTTATTTTCTTTAGATCAACTGGGTATTTGAATATTGATGAAATCCCCTTTATGGATAAGGCAATGAGCCCAGAAAAGGAAGTTCCTGAGGATTTATTGATGAAAGACAAAGATCAAGAAGTTTCTATAAAAGGTAACCATTTTTATTATTATCTTGAGTGTGTATTATTGTTTTTACTTTTTACTTAATATAGTGTGTAGTTCATGTACTCCCATTTGCTTGTTCGTTAGGAAATATTAATTAATGAGCTATGGAGAGTGCATATGAATTCAATATGTAGAGAGTTCTTCAAAAAAATCATAGGGTATTCACACCTGTGCCTCTCAATCCTATCCTATTTAGAGATTAAATTTAAGGTATCACTCCACCGGTGTATCTAATCCTATTCATTCTCCTAAAAGATTGGGAGTTTGATAAAGTGATCTCCTTGATCTAGGGGGACCACTGTCATACCCAGTTCTATTTTTAAGTTTAGGGGAACTGGTGAATGCATTCTCCATACTTGAGCATCTATTTTAGAATTTGGGGTAATAGAGATTAAATTTAAGGGGTTTGATTTAGTTAAACCTGTGGGAGTGCCCTTTAGAAGACCATAATATTAGCTGTATATCTCTCTGATACATATTGAACTGACTCAAAATTAAAAGTTCTTAAGTGCATGTTTAGAGTAACAACTTTCGATACTAAAATGCATAAATCCGAGATTTTTTTCTTTTAAAGATTATAATTTTGATCAGGCTGTCTGTGCATCCTTGCTTCCTGTAATTCTCCAGTTCCATTGTCTGTAGTAAATGTTCACTGTGCTACCCACCATTTCGGTGGTCAGTCTGAAGGTTGCCGTGCCATTGCTCGTGGATGCCTTATGCTGACTTGGTGATCATAGTTGGTGGTGGTTGAGCATGGTCTTTTAGCATGGCCCTTTATTTTCGTGTTTGTTCTAGTAACGTGTGCAGTAAGCGCATATTCAAAATTTGAAAATTTCTGTCGAAAAAGAACATATTTTGTTAGTTAAATGGGTTGTATATCAAAAGCCATGCATTAATGTGCTAGCCTCTTAATGCATACTTTAACATGTACATTAGTATCTGCTTTAGCTTCAGCCATTGTTGACTTTTCCTGGGTGCTTGTTTATTTAGCTTGGAAATTATGGTTACACGATTTGAATCACTGTGAGTATATATCTAGTCCCATGTCGTATAATTCGATTTTGTTATTTTACTGAGAGTGTTTCTGTTTTCTTGAAGACATGAATAGAGAAAAATGCAATCTTTTTACCGGGGATTGGGTCCAGAATCCGTCTGATCCCATTTACTCTAACGATAGTTGCCACCTAATCGAAAGTCATCAGAATTGCTTGACGAATGGGCGACCCGATAGAGGTTATCTCTATTGGAGGTGGAGTCCTAAAGATTGTGAGCTCCCTCGATTCGATTCTGCTAAATTTTTGAAAACGATGAGGAATATGAAGTGGGGATTCATCGGCGATTCAATATCTCGAAACCATGTCCAGTCCTTGCTATGCATGCTCTCCAAGGTAAAATAACTTCTATCATGTTTGAACATGATCCTTGATTAGGTGTAGATTTGATACAACAAATGCTTAAGAGAACCAAAGATCGGAATGGAGCTGTTTGTATCCTCGTTAAAATTGCGCCCATGAAAATTTAAAACTCTAGGGACAGCATTTCATTCCCTTTATCAACTTGGGTTAACTTTTTCACCCTTCTATTTTTCTCCTGGAATCAGAATGTCAATATAAGAAAGTCAATCTTTGTTGATCCCTCTGCGACATTTCGACATTTGTAAAGAAATCAAGAATTATGGTTTACCTTTATCTAGCTTCCATCCCTTGTGAAACTTCCCTTAGTGAGAGCAGTGGCTGACTGCAGTGCTTTGCTTTTGGGAAGTTAGAATATCTGGCAACATATTGCAGATGCAGGATTCACAGGAAGGGAGAAAATTGTTACAATCCATGTTTTGAATGATGGTTATAGAATATGCGTGTATGTTTCTGATTTCTTTTTTTCAAAGGGGAATGGTGAACCAAATGTTTTGAAAAGTACCTTAAACAGTATAAACTAAACTGGTGCACCACTCTAAGTGAGTGAGAAGCTTTTGAACAAGTATTTAGTCAGTACACGTTGCTAGTCAGAACTATTTTTTTTTCTGGTGCACTTATTTCCTCTTATAATGAATTTCTCAACTTTAAGGCTAAATATAAATTTAGTTTACATTTCTCAGTCTTTATATAGGAGTCTAATAGTGTAGGTGAGTTGAGAATAGTCATTTGGTTATAGTTAATAATTAACAGTTGGGTTGCGTAATTTGGCTTCTTATAGCTCAAGAATTGTCGATATTATATGATTTTCATTGAAAGAAACCCAAAATACGACTGCAAATATTGAAACAGAAAACGGAAATGGAGAAAAGGAAGGGAAATGATGGTTCTTGCCAAGGGAAGAGCAGTTTTACAGAATTAACCTCATGTTGATTTTTACCAAAGGCAGACTTGAAGGAAATTTATATCGTAATTTCTGCATGTGTTTCGTTACATGATGAGCTTGATGATGTCAAAGCTATGAAATCTTCAAACTGGGATGTTAAAGTGTTTCATTTGTTAAATGTGTTTGATATTGTCAGCAGTGTACATGATAAATAAATTCATCTGACCGTATTTAAGATTTTGTCATCAAGGTGGAACCTGCTGTTGAAGTATACCACGATGCGGAGTACCGATCCAAGAGATGGCACTTCCGTTTGCACAACTTCACTATTTCAGTTATTTGGTCCCCTTTCCTCGCAAAAGCGGCCATTTTCGAAAACAATGATGGTGTTTCCACTTCTGAGATTGAGCTACATCTGGACAAACTCGACAAAATATGGACCGATCAGTTCAAAGACTTGGACTACATGATATTTTCTACTGGCGAGTGGTATAGCAAAACTGCAATCTATTACGAGAATGACACGGTATTAGGTTGCCATTATTGTCCTAAGAGGAACCTAACTGAGCTTGGTTTCAGTTTTGCCTACCGAAAAGTACTCAAAAATGTTTTCGATTTCATTACCTCGTCTGACCATAGAGGTATGATCTTTTACAGGACCACAGCACCCGATCATTTTGAAAATGGGGAGTGGTTTAGTGGTGGGAATTGTAAAAGGACGATGCCGGTGAAAAGAGGGGAGTTTGAGTTAAATGTGATGACCAAAATGTTACGAGAAGTTGAATTGGATGAGTTTGAGAAGGCAATTAATGGTTCACAAAACGGAGTCAATCTCAAACTTCTTGATCTGATGGAGCTCTCGTTACTGAGACCAGATGGGCATCCGGGTCCTTATCGACATTTTCACCCTTTTGCTACAGATAAAAATGCAAAAGTTATTAACGATTGTTTGCATTGGTGTTTGCCTGGGCCGATAGACTCATGGAACGATGTGATTATGGAGATGGTATCAAGTGGCTAAAGTTTGATATTTTCATTTCAAAATGAATGGAGATGTAAATGGTGTATAAAATGATGAGTATACCATGTGAATGATTTCGGTCTCATTATTTGTGTTCAAAGATATGTAAGTATTCGGAAAAAATTGAAGTAGATGTAAACTTAAGTCTTGATATAGTTCTCTCAGGGGAGTTTGAGAACCTTATTCTAATGTTGACATTTTATTGAGCGAGAATTTCAGTTTCAAGAAGGGTTCAGTGAGTCGAGTTATCCGCGAGTAGTTTGAGCTTGACTCGAGAATTACCGGTCCTAGGTTGGATCACAAATGAAATGAGTAGAGTTCGACCTTATTGATATACTAGACTCGAGTTTCGGGTGGAATTCAAGTAGCAGGCTTCTGAACTGGTACTCGCATAGTTCGAATTGAAAGCATTTATTAATTTAGAAAATAAAGAAATTTCCTTCCGGAGGGATTCAAGGTGTCAAATTTGATACAAGATTGTATATATAGGAATAGTAATCATTTTTAAAAATATAGTAATTTTGTGTCAAAATATTGTAACTTTCTTTCTACAATATGGTAACGATATTGTATTCAATTCTTTTTTTAGAAAATTAACATATTATATGATATCACTTCTTATAAAAAATTGTAATATGTTGAATGTAATATTTATTTCAATTTAAAGTATTAAAATTATTACTATATTGTACAAAAAGAATTACTTTATTTTAAGATAAAGTTACTATATTTTTAAAATGAGTTAATTTTACTATAGTTACAAGATCCTTACATAAAATAGAACCTTTTCATTTTATTCTAGAATAACGGGTGGCCATTTAAACCTCCTCCGGCCAACCCGGATTTGGATCCAGTGGGGACGACTTAGACCTAATCCGTAAAAGAGCAGGGCCTATGCTTGGCTCGTAGAATCCGGGTTGAGTTTGCGACTACAGGTCTCAAAACCAAATCAAGCATCAGACAACTTTACGAAGTGAACGAGAGTTTTCTTACTTTTTTTCTGGTTTTTTTTTAATCTGCACATAGTGATGGAGGAACCAACTGAACCTAGCTTGGTTCAGCTCATCTATGACCATCCTTGCCACGATAACAAATATAAGGCAAAAATCAAGAAAGACCTCTGGAAAGAAGGATTCACATTTTAAAAAACAAAGGTATTTATCCGTCCAGAGATCCGGCAATCGACTAATTGCATTAAGTAGTCAATTGTCTCTCTAGTTTTGAAAAATAAGAATTAATTATTTTTACTGTTGGTCAACTGAGATAGCGGGTGCAGTCATTTGACACACGGGAGCGTTGCCAAGACCTCGCCAGCCCGTATACCTTTACTGTAGGATCGAGTATGGTTACTACATTTCTCCCTCATGCTTGAACCTTACCGAATCGCTCCCACCTCTAGACCCGCAACCTATGGGTCCGGATTAGGTAGGGCCATGTCGAGCCAAATGCTATGCATATGCAATGATCCCTTCAAAACTTAATTCATCAACTAAATTGACTGTGAAAAACTTAAAAAAAAAAAAAAACATGATAATTNAAAAAAAAACATGATCATATTCCCTGCTGCTTATCAGACATCAAGCGTTCAGAAAACAATACATTCCTTTACCCAAATCAAAAAATATTACTCTCCCCTTCTTAAAAAAATTGTCCGCATTTCCATCTTATTATATTATGTTCTAAAATTATATCCACATCTAAAAATAGGTAATACAAATTTACTAAATTGTCCATTCACATTTATTGCATTTTGTAGATTAAATATTTCTTACTATATATCAATTCAGTACTTATTTTCTATATGGAAAGAGTAAATTTGGAATCTTTGTAAAATTTATTACTTGAGAACCCATTTAATAATATCCTTTCTAAAAAGTTGAAATTTCGTTATTTTTGGGGAGGGAAGGAGTATAAAAATAATAAAATTGTTCCTATTGTTACCTTGAGTTTTTAGCAGAATGGATATGTTAATACCTTCAACCTCATGTGTTCGCAATCAAGTTTTTGGGAGTGTATTTGCCTCTCTAGCAACGAGTTTTTATTCATTCGAGAAAGGAAGGTTACAATTGTTTTTAACTGCAAATCTATAAATGTTACTATATTATTACAACAATTGACCTCGAGCTAGTTATTTTTGTTATGAGATTTGATATTTCCACTTGGAATTTTCACGTACCACGCACAATAAAAAATTTAACAGCCCCATAAATCTTGATGCTATCCCTCCTTGGTGAAATATCATTGCCAGCGCAAATTGGCAATTTGCCGTAGCAGTTGATTATATATATATATATATGCCATGTAGATGCACAGACGTTGCACATGGTAAAAGAATCTGCTTTGATAGCTCCATCTTTTTAACATTCTCTGGGAAAATCAGTTAGTTAAATTTCACGGAAACTCATGATGATAGGATGTTCATCGTTTCCCCAAAAGCTTCACTCACGCACATGGTCTTGACATGTTTAGATTCATATGTAATGTAATGGTAAGAAGGATGTGTGACTAAATTCCAAAAGAAAGAACGATGTGTGACACTGTAATATTTTTAGTTATAAAAATAGAATTTTGAAATAAAAATTCTGGGAATAGTTTCGTAATTTCATTTGAAAATTTTATTTTTGTGACTAAAAAATTGTTACTCATTCTTACACATTTATAAAAAATGTTAGACACTCTTCATCCAATGTAATTAATGTTCATTTATTTTCCAAAAGAAAATTTAAGGTTCACAGTGATTGCCATAGTAAAAGAAAATTTTTGATTCGTAAAATACTTGAAACAGTAAACTCTATGGAATAATATCGAATGAGAGAGACACACAATAGGCAAAAAATAAAAAAAGAAAAGAAGAGAAAAAGAGAAAAAGAAGAGGGAGAGAGAGATACTAACTATTTTAGCAGAACCAAATGATTTTAGATTATTTTAATACAACTTATCTTTACCTATGAATAATAAAATCAATGGGTATGGTAGCATTGTTTAGGTAAAAATATTGGTTATTTTGTTTTTTTCCCTTTTTTCTATTTTACGTATTCACTATTATTTTATCTCATGCATCAGATTATTTATTCTAGGTAATGGCTATATAATTTTAATTCATTATGCATTTTTACTTATTATTTTTATTATTAATATGAAAATTTTCATAGAAAATCATGAAATATATTTATCAATATGAATCTCTTACTAAAGTCTATTCGTAAGGTTTAATACAATATATAATATGTAAAAATATTTTAAATGAATTTAAAGTTATAAATTTTCACACGAAAAGGGGAGAAGAGAAAGAAAGAAGTAGAGGAGAAAAAAAGAGAGAATTAATGTGGGTAATTGTCAAAATAATAATATTTTTACCCAATCGGATCTATGAATGTTTTTAAGTTTTTTTTACATTTTAGTCAACTAAAATAACTAGAAATGGACTTTTAACTAATCAACGCGAATGCTTTAACAAGGATCTAATTATAGACAATTAGTTAAAATTGCTGTGTAAAGAAGTAAAATTTTGATGGATCAATGCTAGCTTAGTGTATGAGACCAGATATCGTGCAAATCAAACGGAAAAAAACCAAACACGCTTAAAATTAGTGGAATAATTATGATGATTATTACTTAAAAGAAAATTTTGTTCACAAATTCGCCAAATTTCGGCAATGAGAAATGCGAAATACACGTAAAAGTCTACATTTTTTTTTCTCTATTTTTTTCTTTGATCTATTTTGGGACAAAATTTTCTTAGCTAGGAAATTTTACCCTAATTAAAAAGAAAATTCTGGGAATTGTCCAAGAAAGAGATTAAAATTAAATCTAATTCAAATCGTAGCCCTAAGTCCGAAGCCCCTCGCTAGATCATGGACTTGCACGCGCTAGATCAACTGTCGAAAATCGGGCCCAACGTTATGATGAATCAAGTAATCGTCACCGTTTGGTATGTCATACATCATGCTATGATGGTTCATGAACTGCTGGTGGTGGTGCTGGTGCTGGTGGGCCCTCTGGACCTCCTTTTGCCTCCGGAGTTCCATGACCTTCCGGTGCGAGTTTGAATGCTTCGTCAGCACGAAGGTGGGGCTCGCTGCTGGCCGGTACTCGGGCACCAGTCTGCCCGATTTGTACCTGACACCACATGCATTACAAAGTGTCTTCGGACCCATTGGGCCTGTCCTCCACTGCGGGGTCTTATCAGTCGCGCAGTGGAGGCACCTCCGCCCATTGCTGCCAGAGGAGTTGGTGGCGTTTTCTCCGGAATCCTTCTTCTTTGCCGCCACCGTCTTTTTTCCGGTGGTGGGGCGGAAGTCGGATTCCGGAGAAGGCGGTGGTCTGACGGCAGTCTGAGTCAGTGCCAGGAGGCGGGATGTCCAATTGCCCGGGGTAATGCGCGTGCGCTTGCTGCGCGCTTTCCCGGGGACGGATACTTCAGAGTTGAATAATGTTGGGTTGTTTCGGGCATCGTCGGCCCGGATTTGATGAGAGGATTCTCCATTGACTTGGGGTTTTATGCCGGATATTATCTGGAGGTTCTGCAAATCCTCGCTTGAGAATGACTCTTCCTCGAAATTCGATAGCCACTCAAGCTCCGCCATATCATCATACTGTAAACGCAAAAGAATAATAACATTCAGTGCAAAATTATATTTTGCATGCATAAATATGTATAAATAGTTATTTTTCACAATTTAGTAGGATGGGTATCATGATAAATATATATCTCCTTGAAAATGAAAATTTGAAGTACCTTTTGTTAAAAAGCAAATCGGCACCAGACAATATGACATTGACAACAAGACATAATATAATTACTAATTAGGATTTACTCTGTGGTCTGTTGGTTGTATGTATAAGTGTTTTACTCAAAGGCGTGAATGAAGGTGCAAATAAGCTTTTCTCGAAATGATGCGAGTATCAATAAAAAAATTTGATAAGCAGAAGGCAAATAAGAGAGAGAATTACTAATATCACCAAAAAATTCAAAAATTAAATTGTTAGCCTAGTTGTTAGTTTATGATTAGCATTCGCATCATTTTGCTTTGAATTGGCTTGTTCAAAAACTTCTCCCTTGCTAAAAGGCATGAATTTTGGTACAAATAATTCGCACTAAAATGGTAATAACACTAATAAAAAACTGACAATTAGACAATAAGTAAGAGGGAGAATAAATGATGTCACAAAAAGAAAATTGAAAAATTAAATTGTTGATGTACTTGTCATTTGTGTTCGCGCTATTAAATTAACTTACAGTTTCCAATTCATGATTAAATATTTGCATTTCACTTGAGTTGTAATGTCATAACAGTGACAATAATCGAGGCACACCTGCGAACAGGTCACATAATCGAAGAACAGTTTTACAAAAAAGAAAAAAAAAAGAAAAAGAAAAATGACTTGCAAATATAATTAAGAACCATTAAAAATGATCATAGCTCTTGTGCTTTTCATTTGTCAATAATGTTGTACGTCGTGTAAAGCAATACTGGCAAATGAAAAGCATAATATTTATCACACACACAAAAAAAAAAAAAATAATAATAATAATTATTATTATTATTTGCATTTTATTTTTGCG
>MKEJ01089659.1:0-10169 GCA_001753735.1 Embelia ribes
ACTTTTTAGGTCGTTGGATCTGCACCGATCAACGACTATGATATATGAGAGAGAAAGTGGAGAGAGAGTATATATCCTAGCCATTGATCGGTGCAAATTTAATGGCATAAAAAGTTTGTAGAATTTTTTGTAAAATCTTTTATCTCTTGATCCGTTCCCATATATATATATATATATATCCAATATTTTGATATATATGAAATTTTATAATATATATATATATATATTATGCAATATAAAAAAATATAATATATATGTATAAAAAAATATATTTTCTATATGTATAATATACATAATATGTATATAATTGAATTTCATTAATATGTAAAAAATTCTATTTCATCGATATTATCGAAAGTAATTTTGAAAAATTAGTTACCGAAAAAAGTATTTTTTTTGTCTAATTGTATTTCGTCAATATTATGAATAACACGCTCTAAAACTTATATGTAATGGAAATGACTAAGTGTATAATCTCTAAAAAAAAATAATAATAATCAAAATTCAAACATGAAATCATACACATTATTAGTTGTAAAAGACTAAATGTGTAAAATGTCTTTTCAAATTTTTAATAATGTTGGTCATGAAAAGTTTTCAAGATTACCTTTCATGACTTGGGGAAAAGAAGAGATACGCATGAAATGTTAGTGAGTACTGTTTTCACTTTTCAGGGTGCTCTTAAAACCATTCAATATTTAAGATTAGGATAGGATAGGATAGGTATATTAGAGGTTTATTGCTAGTGGGAAAAATGATATATTTGTTCTGTTCATAAATAATTAGTGCAAATTATTGTTTGTGATTAACAAAATTAGTTGTTGCACTAGTCTGTTTGAATGTTTATTCATTTTAAAATTACATGAATTACCACTAATAGCCGCACTTGATCACTATATGCAAGAATAGAACAAAACTTAATTAGGGTGATGTTGATATTTTTATGTCACTCAAAATTTGAAAAATTATTATTTGATATTTGTCTAAAACCAGAAAAATTGCATTATTCATTATTTATGGACGAAGGGAATATATATTATACGTATGTACATCCTAAAAGTTTGGAGTAATATAATTGGCGATCCCCAAATCTACAGAATTTACAAAATGCGCTTCCATTTTAACTCACGTAGGGTTTAAGGTTTAGACTTTCAAAATTGTAAGTATCTATATTGCTTACAATTGAAATTGAAGGAGTCTAACTATTATTTCTAAAGAAATATGGATGATCCCATATATTCCTCGGAACTTAGGAGTTGAGTATAGCTGTATGAGAAAATGTTACATTAGAGTCCAACACTATATTGCATGATGTTATACTTGCGTTTAGTTACCAGATCGCGGAGCAAGAGTGATGTTCCTTTTAGTCACCAGATCATAGAATAAGAGTAGGAGTTTGACAATTTCAAATCTATGAGTAGTAGGACAATATATTGTAAGAGCCCTCCTAATCATTTAACAGTTACTTTTTGTGTAGGACAAAATACTATAAGAATAGGAGTGAGAACAGAAATTGAAACATCAGCGTGAGCGAGAATTAGGAGCTACAACATCTACTCTCAGTTATGGAATTTGTGACCTAGAGTTCCTTCGGAGAAAGGCAATCACATACATTTTTTTTTTCCGCCGTTATATCAATTTCAAATTAGATTTCACGTTACTAATTAAAACAAGTCTGTACATCATGGCCTTCAAATCTAATTTAAGGGCTTGTTATGCCGCAACTTTAATTTTAGGCTCTTTTTTTTTTTTTTTTTTTTGGGCTAATTTTTTTTTTAATATATAGTCTATTAAGTTACAAAATTTAAATTGGATAATTTCAATTTTTTTAATAATTAATTATGATCTAGTTTTTTTTACTTTTATGCTGCAATAAACAAATCATTTATCTGTTCAACCACACGAGCACTTAAACGAGGAGCTCCTATTTATATTCGAACCCAATACTAAATTATACGGTAAGACAATATTTAATAAATCTTTTCTAACATTTCAAAATTATCCTTGTGACTAATCCAAAATTAAATACAATGAATATTTGCTATAAATTCATCTCAGGTGCACCATATTCTAGTCATTTCATACGAATTTATCAATCCTAATAAACTAAATATTAAGAATATTATAATTCATCATTTCGTGTATTACACGGTAGCAGTTGTCACAAGGTCACTTTTTTTCTCCAAATTTTCCACCTCTGATGTCACTGAAAGAAGTTTCGTAGCCCTTTTCAGTCTCGGCCACACACACTAGTTTGCACAACACACACACACAAATAGTTAACGGAAACAAAGAATGACACACGATTTACAAGCAAATACCCAACCTTTTTATTCTACAATAACAAGGAAATATAGATAAGTGTTTTACAGACCGAAACCTACAACAAAATCTGTCCAAAAATGCACAAATCTATGCCATTTATATCATATGGCAGTTACAACATTCCTAATAACAATGCCACATGTTCGCATGCAGTTTTTCCAACAAAACTGCCATGTTATGCTGTCACAAAGACAACCAAAGAGGGTAATAATTGTCCCATGTTTGAATTTGATCAGCTATGTGTCCAAATACACACATACACGAATTTTACAAGTCAAAATAATGCCCCAACAGCTTTGCCAACATCAGTAAATGCCACAAACTGTCCATATAGCAAACTGCCATATTGACAAGCAATTGTAACCACCAAACTGCATGTAATTGCCCTTGTAACCGATGTCAACCAAACATTTAGGCCACACTGAATTATGCCCAGCACATACCCACGAAATGCCAACAATTGCAACAAGTACTCATAACACCTTGCCATCAAATGTCAAGTTCTTGTCCAACCCTTTTGTGTGTCCATCAATGTTGTTGTCCGACTTGCCAACCCGTGTCAATGTCATTCAGAATTGATATCCCAACGAAGCTATCCAACAAGCCTCAATGCCATGCCACGACCCAACACCGTTGCAAAGCCATTCGCATGCCATGACACCGATGCACAATGCAGTCCGCCATGTCGTGGCCCGTCATCCGTCTAAGGGTCTAACAGTAGGCTATTTTGCTCCTTTTCATTCCCAAAATTTGTTCGTCTTATTCTGATGTAAATACGATTTCAATGTAGATGCATAATACCATTCTTTTGATAAAAATGCAGCGTTGTTCAGATGGGGTATGGCATTGCAGCAAAGGTCTCGACTTCGCCCGAGAAACAAGAGCGAGAAGGTGAAGCTATTGCAGCAAGCGAAGAGGCTTTACGAGGATGCACTTGATATGGACTCGGATAATCTGCAGGTGAGAGAAGCTTTAGGTTCATGCATATCTGAACTCGATTTTAGAAGCTATTAGATTTTGCTGTTAAAATATCTTAAAGAAAGTACCGAGGCCTGATTTTTTTTTTTTCAGAAAGAGATGTAATAATTGTCATATGACAGATTTGTAAAGGGGTTCAAACTTAATTTGTGGTATGGTTGATTAATATACGAAGAAACTTGGTTAATTTTTGTTCAAACTCAATTTGTGGTACGGTTGATTAATATACCCAAAAATCTTGGTTCATTATTAGAACATGAAATGCAGCATCTGTCTAGTGATGTTACCGCTGTGTTTAACCGCATATTAATAGCATTAAGGAAACAAACTAGGGGAGTTGTTTCAATAGTTTGCTAAATGGTGTTCTGTACAATTAGATCAATACACACCAATGAGTGAAACAAACTCTGAAGCAATCTAATGGGGCTAAACCCTGAGCCCCGGCTGGAAAGAAGTATTACATATGAGATATTATTAGAAAATAAACGTACCAATATAACGTTAGGGTTTTGTAAAAGTTTGGTCTCAAAACAGCAGCTTCGATTGGATTTTGGTTAAGCAAACTCCCGGCTATGCAATGTATCCAATGCTACTACTTGACCAATTGATCTAAATCAATAAGTATCTGCAGCACAGAGAAAAATAATGATCAGTATATCTAACAAAAAAGTATTTGAGGAAATTTTAAATGGCTAAACGCCATTAAAAACTCAGAATTATGCTTCTGGCTTGTCGTTTTGGTGAGAATGCGTAAATTTGTTTCGAAAAAAGTAAGTAAAATGGGTTTATCCACGATGATGGTTCCCATTGTTATAGCTTTTACATCTCAGCCATTGAGTTTGTTGCACGAAATGATGGTGCACATCCAAGTCGTTAGTTACAGGATTGTCGCACGAAATGACGGTGCACATCCAAGTCGTTAGTTACAGGATTGTCGCATGCATCGAGTAAGATTCTATTTCGTAATTTGTTGCTTAGGTTTGTTTCCATCTCCAGAAATAGGAATAACTGAAATGGTAGCGTGCCTAAAATTCTCACTTCTATTCACAGAACCCGAACCCGAGAAAACTAGAATACATCCTGCTACAGAAAAGTCTTACAATAGAAAAGAACGAACCCATAAACAAATTTTTATGAAGCCAAAATTCCAAGAGTGCATAATTGCGCTCCACATAAACTAGTGCATTCTTCACCAACAAACAAGCTCGTAATCGAAATAGCAACAGAATGCTGCAAGCTACATAATTTGAGCTTCAAATTCATATAAATCCAATATCACATCAAAACCAGTACATTAAAAATATAGTAGTTCTATAAAGATTGTGACACTCCAAAGTTTAAAATCTCAATGCAAGACCATCCACAAGGATTATAACAATACCATTCTGATACAACACTAGTAAAATGTACACCAGCATAAAAGATGCAGAAACAAGGGGGTAAATAGGATACAAAATAATAGAAACTCAATTTACTCAACCGTATCATAAAATTAAAGCCCGAATGATGTCCCTCTCAAGTAGAAGGCTCAGGCTCAGGTTCAGGCTCAGACGCACCAGAAATTTTTTGTTTAGAGCCAATGGTAGAGCTACTAGAGGTGGCCCCTTTTGTAGGTTTCTCATCTTTAGGGTCTTTTTTCTTAGTTTCTTTACCATCCTTCGGATCTTGAGCATCCTTGGCAGGAGCTGGTGGAGGCGGTACCATGTGTGGTGGCGGTGTGTGCTTCAATTTCACCAAAATATGGCGCATTCTTGAGAGATCAGTGGGTTTTCCAGGCTTAGGTCCTTTGATGATTGTGATTCCGGGCTTCTTCTCTTGATCCTTCTTACCTCTCTTCTTCTCAATGTTTGGAACCTCGTGAGGAATAAGCTCTCCTATTGCTTTCCAATATTGTTTATCGGCAGTTTCATGGAACGCCTCTTGAGTGGACAAATATTGCTGCCGCAAATGAAAATACAATGTTAATAAGGAGGTAAGAGACAGAATAATAAAGTGAGCACCTCTTCAAGGGTCTACCTTCTCCCTTTCTCTGTTGCTAGTCTTATTTGTCTCGATATTGAGCTTTCGTTTCTCATAGAAAGCAATCTTATACTCTTCAGCTTCCTCAATAATCTTATTTAGCAGCTCCTTCTCCCTCTTTTCTTTCTCCTCGAGCCGTATAGCATTTTGTCTGTACCAATTCAGTTGAAACATTTTAGTGTAAAAGAGATTAATGATGCTTTTTTCGAGTTCCTTCAGAAATACTAAACATGATGGCACTTACTCATCAGACGCCACCAAGTTCAATTTATTCAACTGGCTAGTAGCTAAAATGGATAAATTCTGAAAATTGAAGCAGAGAAACGAGGCAACAAGAACATGTAGGACATAAAGACAGTTCTCTCCAATGACAAGTACATCATCGAAAGACCATTACGATTTCAACTACCGTTACTTTACTTCTTGGAATCAACTTAAAATTTACCACATTCTACCAGTTGCAGTCTACCCATACTTAACTTATTAATAAATTCAACAATCATAGAGAACTTCAAAACAACATCCTCCGGCTAACCAACGCAACAGTTGCTATGTCAAAATTTTCCAATTAGAGTCAACTATGAGATCATGAAAGTTTTATCATAGTTTCTTTGGAATCAGGGTTGTATACCCTTACCAGTTGAAAAATGGTCTTCCTACAGTATCAAAATAATTAACCATCAACCTTATACAACTGTTTGTTTTCAACTTTTCAGGTATCTTTTACATGGAGACCAATTCAAATCAACCGGTATAAATCTAAATCCCATCAGTTACAGTACCAAGTTTAGTGCTAGACATACAGAGAACAGCCTTAGATCTATTTAACTTCATAGAGCCGCCAGAAGAAACTGTGTTAAATAATTATCCCTGGTGCCATTATGAAGCTAGTGAAGAATAAGACCATGACCATGGAGTAGTTGAGAATCACCTAAACCATGACCACAAAAACCAATTCTAAGCAATCCATCATTACACCTGCAGACACCCTATCAAAACATAAAACATGTATTAACAAATACACCTGAAGAAAAAACGCCAAACCCTACTGAATTCAACAAACACTTGACCTTCTTATTCTTTACAACAAACTAGCTAACTATGAATTGCTTGAAGAGAATCTAACCACACAGATCGAAAGACACTAGAAGCCCATTTGAACTGAACAGGCATGAAACGCACTCGTAATAATCAGACCTTGAGCTAGATATACAATCAGTCAAACAAAGATCGGCGGAATCAATAGCCAATTCGCAATAGAGGAATCTATTCTACAAACGTAGCAGTATTAAGCATCACTCCTGGATAAATATCTAAAATATGGAGTAGGATCTGTCATAAAGCATCTAAAACTTAAACCACTCAATCACTTCTAACCAACCCATAACAAAATGATTGGACGAAACAAATCAAAGTAACAAACCCACAAAAAGCAATGCAATATCAAATTCGCCTTCCATACAGCCATGAAACAAAGTTGACTTTGTTCGAACAAAATCTACTATATATATAGATAAAAAAGAAATTCTAAAAGCCTGTTTGAACAATTGAACTTCATAGAAATTACAACTGCTCATAAACCAAAGAAAGAAGAATCAGTTCAGAATGTAACAAGAAGCCCCGGATCCAGCCAGTATATTCATCAGAAAGATGATTCACATGTCTACAATTATGTATCAAAACCTATAGAAACGCCCATGTGGTTAGATCCTAGCAATTTTCATATTTTAGCAAAAAGATCAAAATAGGCACCAACAGCGTATATCATCGACTACGCATACAAGTACACGAATTAACCGAACCCGAGCCCCTAATGAGCCGAGTCGGGGGTTATTCAAGCTTATTTATCTAACTAGCCCTATTTTGTTGTTCAAGCTCGGCTCATGTATTAAATTAACAAGCCCAAACCCAGCCTTTTAACAAGTCGAGCCTGAGCTTGTATATGAACAGCCTAGATCATTTGCATCCCTATTGATGAAACCACACTTTTAGCCGTTGGGACATGATCAACCAAAATTTTACAGCACTGAATAAGATCAGGCACAATTTTCTATACCACTTGCAACAGATAATTTGAATACATAAATACTCCAATAGAACTTTGCATGATCTCGTACAATCACTTGGTAGATAATCAGATCAATACAAAAAGCAGCAAGCCAAAAGATCCACACACACACATATATATACACATACAATCTAGAAAGTTCTCACCGGCGCCATTCCTGAAGAGCGAACCCTTCCTCGTGCATCTCGGACGGCGGTGGCAGCACCGGCCCGTTGGAGCTAAAAATCCCCTCAGCATCCCCACTCATACTATACGCACCTCCATCTCCGTTCGATACAGGGATCGACGAATTGAACGGCGACGATTGCTCGAACTCGGGCCCGAACCCGAAGCCATCGGAGCTGTTGACGGTGGCCTCTTCGAAGTGGAACGGCGGCGGTTCTGCGGCGGTGGGGTAGCCGGAGTAGGTGGCGGCGAAGGTGTCTCCGTCGTCGGTGAAGGCGTCGAACGACGACATCTCTCTCTCTCTCTCTCTCTCCCTCTCTCTGTGTGTGGATTTTCGTTCTCTAGATTCTCTCGCTGGTAGTGTTGTGTCGACGTGGAAGATAACTGGAAATTTAAGCAAAAGCGCGTGCATTTATATTTCTGTCATTGCATTAAATTATTATGTCTAAATTTTGTATATGAATCTTTTATTGAGTTTTTTTTAAGCCACGAGCCCAATTTTATAAAAATAGTATAACAGTAGAAAAAATTATAAAAATAGTATACACATATTATTCATAATTACTAATGGCAAAAAATATAAAAATTAATATATTTTTCGTTATTAGTAATGACAAAATATATATCTAATTGGCTATTGGTAATGGCAAAATATTAAAAACATTCCTTACAATTCGCCAGTAGTAGTGCCAAAATGTGGTAAATTTTTCAGTGTAAGTCGCTGCTATCAGTGGCAAAAAATGAAAAAAAAATAATATAATTCTTTATATAAGCAAAAGCGCGTGCATTTATATTTCTGTCATTACATTAAATTATTATGTCTAAATATTGTCTATGAAATTTTTATTTATCACTAGCCTCTCTGTTCCGTTAATATAGGGTGGCTTTCCATTAATATAAGCTAATTTTTTTATGTTCTAATATATGTGTCTATTTCTTTTTTAAAAAAAAGATGTAAATTTTTTATTATCATTATACCCCTATTTAATATATTAATTTTTTTTATCAATATTAACTATTTTTTATAATATTAATAAATAATATCTCATGATAATAAAAAATATTTTTAAAAAATTAATAATAAAATTAATTTCCCTGTACTTATTGATTGTAACTTCTTAATTCAGTGAAAGAATAAATAGATTTATATTTATAGGAGGGATGCGGTATCATGGAGTATATGCTATGCGCTATGAAAGATAGTGGTTATTTTAAATTTTATTTTGTTGTAATCTTGATTTTTTTTTCTATATGTCAATGTTTATTCTTTTATATGTCAAAAAATTATTTGATAGTATGTAGTAAATTTCTATTTACTTGTACATATAAAATCTCAATCCTAAAATTTATATCTCGATTTTTATTCTTGAAATAGAATTAAGAGTTTTTAATCAAAATGTGTAATTTTGGAAATTCTTTACCAAATCAATGTTGTTTTCAAATTGTTTTACAGCATTTTACTTTTATAGAAATCTTTGTTTTAAAGACAAGTACAAAATTCGTACTTTCAAATTGCTATATTTGGATTTTGCGATTCAAAAATCATAATTTGAAATTACAATTTTTTGAAACAAAATTGATTCGATAATTATTTTGAAAGTAATCTTTTCATGGTAAATAGTTTGCAAACTTGCATTATTTGGGTAAAAAACTTTGATCAAATCGTACAGATTATCGATATATAAAAATCATACTCGCTCCATCTACAAATTATTGGTACATTTTAACTTTTTGGATGTCAAAAAATTATTGCGCGTTATCTAATTTCAAATGTTTAGTAATTGTAAATTCTAATATATCACAAATTTGCCTCCCAAAATAAAAAGGATAGAGAACAAAACAAAATTTGAAATGAATAAATTTAGTCATTTATCTCAATTCAAAATTTGAAAACATACTTTTTCAATTTGTCCTAAAACTATATACCAACGAAGCTAACACCAAAAAATTGTGAATTTGTATGGAAAGCTTGTTTACCGATGAAAAACACTCAAAATAGTAATGACATTAAATAATTTTTCATAGCAATATAAGAACGATAAAGTATACCGTTTGCATAATCGCCATATTAAGGAAAATTGGTTGGTTTTTTCGTTTAAATTCCTTCTATAGTTGTAAGTTTTTAAAAAGAATTAAAAACAAATGTATGGTAAATACAACTTATCAAATAATTTTGCATTGAGCATTGCAAATTTGGGATCCAAACCGGATCTTACGGTGCCAAGACTCGAGAATCAAGATTCCATCCATCGATTATGATATACTCCGCGAAAACCAGATCTTAACTCTATTTCCAAATATTTCGGTGAACTATAAATCAAAATCATCGATTGATATCAGGAAAAAAAATCTGGTACCCTTTTTGCTTTTAATGACTTGCTCTTTTTGCTTCTAAATTTGCTACCCAAAACCTCGGAGGTGATGTTGAGCAATTGATACGAAGAGTGCTTCGCTTGGATGTCTGAAATGTACGCCATGTAGGGGTAAAAATCTTGAAAGTGATGCTTCGGAAGGTGTTGTATGCATAGATACGCACCTGTCGGCTTCTCAAAATACTCAAGTGGCATTGTTCGAATATCTTGAAGACGGCATTCATGATGGGCCATATTAAATG